>SKCR01024972.1:0-184074 GCA_019454045.1 Zanthoxylum bungeanum | reverse complement strand
TAGAGATAATGTCTCTAGTTAAACTAGTTACATTATAACATTTCCTAATTTAAGTACATACCCAAAGGGTAGTTCCTAAACTTAGGTATCTACGGTCGAAACAGCGACTTTCGTCCCGTTTCCAATTCGCAGAGAAATCTCGGCTTGAAGCCAATATCCGCTCACAGCGGATTCTGAACGTCAATACATATATTTTATGTAACCACACTAAGTATTTAAAATTCAATTTCAATACTAGTAGTGAACATAACTTTGACAAATATTTTTAAAGTTAGAGCCTCGCGCCTTTCTTTAATTCATTCGTGTCTTCCATATCCAAATGGTAGTCACTTGGGATATGTCAATTATCTTTTCACAATATTCACAAACCTTTGGCCAAGCCTTGGGTTTTAGAATATCGAAATGATGTGCACATTGTGCTACATGCCCAATTGCAAACTTGACTTTTCTCCACTAGAATAGTCAATTAATTCTCCAAGAATTATTAATTGCAATTTTAATACTTTTAAATCTAAAGATAGATTTATTATAAGTATATTAATTAAGCACTAAAGTCATCATCACATAAATCTTCCAAAGACTTTATGCTCTACTATTTGCTTAATAATGGGCTTAGTCATAATAAGTTATTTTATCAAATAAATTAACCTATTATTAATTCCCAATTGAAAATTAAATCATTTAAAACATTTAATCCAAGGATTATATATTTTAAATATTCATCTTTTTCAATTCTTTCTTGATTTCAATAGTCCAATTATTTAATCAATTTTAATAAGGTACTATTTATTATAATGATTACAATAATCCAATTATTTAATCAACTATAATTTTAATATTGATTACTATAATCCAATTATAAAATCAACTATCATTTTAATTCAATTATATTGATTACTATAATCCAATTATAAAATCAACTATATATTGAATGCGTTTGTATATAGTCCAACTATATATATTTTTAAAACAACATAAATATTAGTCCGACTAATACTTTTAATTAATATGACGAGTAAAATATAAATGAGCGTGTTTAGCGAGTAATTGAACGAATGTTGCAAATTCAATACTTGCCTCCCACTATTTTTCGTCGAGCCTCTAACCCTCTGTGGAGTACTCGGAAACCGTGTTTCCTAGTGGGCTAGGATCCTATTAAATAACACACAACCTTGACTTTGGCCAATAAAAGCTGTATGCTATTTAACTAGGTAGATCTCACAGATCAATTGGATCTCATCCAATTCCTAGATCCGGTTAGGTGGACATCCAAGTCCGAAACATATGTACAATGTCAATGTATCCATTACATTTTCCTAACCCTATCCTCCGAATCATCTAGGCCTTGGCTTTGGCCAAAACAAACCTAATGATTCCAGTTAAGCGGGACCCATTGACGAGGAAAGTTTCGTAATCAATGTCATTGGACAAAAAGTGATCTTGACTTTGGCCAATAAAAATCACGATTTGGACAAGACACCGATATGCAACAAAACTCTCATGATTCAAGTACATCCTTGATTGACAAAGGTCTTGACTTTGGCCAATAAAAACCAATGCCAACTTCGGATCTTGAACAAGAATCATTCAATGGAAGGATATTTGCTTAATATAAAACGAGGGATTTTCGCGTGCAAATTGGCTACCAATTTAATTATCTTTGTTAGGTCTCATCATCATACACCCTTAAACATGCATTCTAAATACATAATAAAGCGAGTATGAAATAAATAATAATGATATGCGGATGGATACTTAACACATTGATCCTAGATCAAATCTCTCCCTTTCTCACTCAAGCTAGCACTTGTATACTACTTCTACCCGTTACACTACACTTCTAAAGAACCTCATATATATAGAGGGGAATAGGTGAGAAGAGAATACAAAGAGAAAGAAGGTGATAAGGCTGACACACGAGGTCCAATTTAATAAATCGAATTTATTACAACAATTTCTAAAATTGCCCACCCGACTAATATCCATCCGATATGCATTATTCTTCAACACAACCATGTATTCACACACATAAGCATGCTATCAATCAATCTAATCAAATTAATTAATCTGATAATTAAGTGATCATCCAATGTTCAAACAACGATTTGATTTTGTTCGAGTCAAACTCGTTTTTGCGAATAAGTACTCAAAGTACGAATTCATGAATAAATTAAACTACATCATTAAATCAATTTAACATGTATTTAATACTAATTCATTATTCAATTCCAAATTAAATATTGCACTTTATATTAATAAACCTTTTACGATTTAAATTCCAAATTCAATCGCGTCGGGACTCAAAGTCCGATTAACGTCCAACGTCAATTTAATTAAGTCTAATGGCTTCAATTAATTTCTTTAGGCATGGGCTTCGGCAACCAAAGCCCAATAGTGGAATCACCCAAAATGCCTTAGAAATCAATTTCGGCCCATTAGGCCCAATTAAACATTAAAGGTTCATTAGTCGCAATTGGGCTTTATGGTTAAGGTTTTGGGCCCAATTGGATCCAATCCACTTGGCCTAAACCAAACTTGATAAATCAAGCCCAAAAGGCCCAATTACAACAATTCAAGCCCAAATCCAATTTAAGCCTAAATAATTAAATTACACTAATCCAATTACGCAATTTAATTACCTAAAGTGCATTACGATGATTAATAACCTAAATTGATATTTCCGAAGCACCAAATTAGTCCAATTAATCATGCTTAATTCATTATTACATGTCAAACACACATAATGAAAAATCAAACCCATTTACATGCTTTCATGCTCTCGGCCAAGGAGGGATTTTGTGCCCGATTCGGTTTCGATCCAATCGAACCTACAATCGACATCAAATCACCATCCAATTTGATTTCCAATACATCCAATGTTCAAAATCAAAATTTACCAAGACATTAGGGCATAATTCCATTCGGCCAAGGTGATCAATTTGGGAATTTTGTTTCAATTCAAAATCCAATCCAATTAGATTCAAATTAACATTATCCTAAATTATTTCAACTCATCAAATGAATCAAAAACAAAATTCCAAGATTCCAAAATGATCATCATACATTCGGCCATGGCATAATATTTGGGGAAATAATTCCAAATCATTTTTCATAAATTAGTCCAACCAAAATGAATTTAACATGTTATAGCATACTCAAACAATCAATTTATTCAAATCATGCTCAAATCACATTTACCCAAATTTTAAACCCGTACAAATTTCATGCTTGCAACATTAGCTCTTGATGCCATTGTTGAATTATTCTAAGGTCCCAAGATCAAATCAAGACATGAAATAATGTGTGAACACACCAACGGAGGTAGCGGAATACTCACATTGATCGGTTATGTCGATTTGGAGACGATTCAAGCCCAAAAATGCACTGCCTTGATCTCACCACTGCAACAGTCCACTGTCCTACAAAAACAGAAAATTGAGTGAGAGAAACGGAGCTCCGAGCTTCGTCCGATGGATCCCGGCTCATTGGTGAACCTCCCTACCACCTTCGCAAGACTTGTAAGTGTGCTAGCACTTGAATTTTCACCATGAAAACCCACTCTAGCTTCCCTATTGCTCACGCCATTTCTGGTTCCAAACCAGTCCACATTTCAAGCTTTGGGCGTGAGAGAAGAGAGAAGAAGTTTTGTGTTTTGTTAAAATGATTTACCAAAAATCAATTTATATTTATGCCATAATGTTTATTAAATAAATAATAAACTTATGACACAAAACATGCAATGGCTTAGAGTGTCAAACACTCAAACTCCATGCAAGACCATTGAGTGTATGGTACACTATCACCATGCAATGCATTAGAATAAAATAATGCATAAAGTGACATGTGTCATGTGGGCCCCACACGTTTCCAAATGAAAGTGGGCCCACGTGCACTCACGCGTTCGGGTTCGATATTTCCGAAATACCGAGGCTTACGTCGCGACGTTAATTCAATCTAATAATTGCGGCTAGCGAAATTATTATTTACGTCGCTAACGAATTAATTCTAAATTAACTCGTTTGCCCGAATTAAAATCTAATTTTAATTCCGCGTCGAAATCTAATTTCGTTTAATATATCGAATATATTAATTTTATCGATTAATTCCAAATTAATCGTTCTCTCTCTTTAGACGACATTTATCCCGGATAAAATATCTCCGTTTATTAATCCTAGATTAATTTTCTCTCTCTTCTATATAATCCCAGATTATTCAAGTGCAAGTTGTGCGTCATCGGTGGATTATCGGGAAGCGACCCATGAGATCCCCGGATAATCTGGCAGTAAATACGGTCGTCGAGTATCTGAATCACGTACATACCAAGTACTACGTTCTACCGATTTACGAGACAAGGTCGACTCCTAGCAAAGCACCAAGTCTACCCAATTCTCTGGACATATCCATTTAAGAATATCTAGATCTGTATCAAGCGTAGTATACGATTGTATTGTGCATATCGGTCCAGTATCGGATAATCACGTGCTAGGGCTGGGGCTGGATAAGTGTCTGCCCCGTCCGAAACACATATCGGATGTCTGGTAACTAGTCTCTATAATCGGATATTCATGACCTGGTCATAATATCACGATTGGATGCGCATCACTTAAGAGCACTAATACCGTATCCTGTGTGACATCATCTCCACTATGACTGGAGTGATACTTTCGTCTCGACATCACATCCAATACACTACGATTCCTGATAAACCCAGAAGAGGTGAACACAGAACCAGTTAAGATCCCCCACCACCAAAACCAAAGTTTACCGATTTTCGTAAGTATTAGCGATGTAAGTCTCAGGTTAAGACTATACACCCTACCTTGATTTCGGCCTCCCATAGACACCTAGTCATAATACCAATGGGATTCCGAAGGGTCTATCCAGAGCGAAGCTGTTTCCCGTACCATCAGTGAAACACGACCTCCTATCGCACTTGCACAAGTATCCAATACTTATATATATGAGAACTATGCCGTTGTGCCCTCACAACGCGCACAAGTGCAATACTAGCCTATTCCGCATTATCGATGTCCAGTCTCGATAATACTACGGCTAGGGATATTTAATGATTAATCCTTCGTGGACTGATACTGTCTCATATCATCTCAATCCAGGAACTAATCATAGGGACCTCTCTTCATTTATATATCTATGGTGATCTAATCACAAATGACGAGAGTGCAATTTCCTTGTTACATAGTTAATTTGCTACAGCAACACAATGTTCTGTGCAAATAGTGACGCTATGGGTCATATTATCCAACAACACCGATATGCAACAAAACTCTCATGATTCAAGTACATCCTTGATTGACAAAGGTCTTGACTTTGGTCAAAAACAAACCAATGCCAACTTCGGATCTTGAACAAGAATCATTCAATGGAAGGATATTTGCTTAATATAGATTGAGGGATTTTCGCGTGCAAATTGGCTACCAATTTAATTATCTTTGTTAGGTCTCATCATCATACACCCTTAAACATGCATTCTAAATACATAATAAAGCGAGTATGAAATAAAATAATAATGATATGCGGATGGATACTTTACACATTGATCCTAGATCAAATCTCTCCCTTTCTCACTCAAGCTAGCACTAGTATTACTTCTACCCGTTACACTACACTTCTAAAGAAACCTCTTTTACATGGAGGGGAATAGGTGAGAAGAGAATACAAAGAAATAGGAGATAAGGCTGGACACGCAGGTCCAATTTAATAAATCAAATTTATTACAATTTCCAAAATCGCCCCACCCGGCTAATATCCATCCGATATGCATTATTCAAACATCACAACCATGTATTCATACAAGCATGTTATCAATCAATCAATCAAATTAATTAATCTTGATTATTAGTGATCATCCAATGTTCAAACAAAGATTTGATTTTTGTTCGAGTCAAACTCGTATTGCGAACACGTACTCAAAGTACGATTTCTACAAATTAAATTAAATTACATGATTAAATCCAATTTAATACGTATTTAATTCTAATTCATTATTTAATTCCAAATTAAATATTACACTTTTATTAATGAACCTTTACGACTTAAATTCCAAATTTAATCGCAACGGGTCTCAAAGCCCGATTAACATCTAATGTTATTTAATTAAAGTCCAACGGGCTTTTAATTAATTTCTATAAGGCGTGGACTTTTGGTCAACTCGGGTCAAACCGAAACACCAAAATCCAATCCGGGAGTTACCCCATAAGCCTTTAAATTAATTTTGGCCCATTAGGCCCAATTAAATAATTAAGGTCCATTAAGTCATAATTGGACCTTTTGGATTCGGTTTTGGGCCTAATTGGATCCAACCAATTTTGCCTAAACCCAACTTTGTTACAACAAAGCCCAAAAGCCCAATTACAACCTAACAAGCCCAATTTCCAAAATCAAGCCCAAATTAATTAACTTATAAAATTCCAAATTTCACAATTAATTAACCTAAGTGTAATACACAATCAATTACCCATTAACATTTCTAAAACATCAATTAGCCTAACTAATCATGCACTTTAACAACCAAATAGTGTCCAACACAATTCAATTAAAATCAAACCCAATTTACATGCTTTCAAGTCTCGGCAATTAGGGGTTTTTCAATTCGATTCGGTTTCAATCCAATTGAATCCACAATCATCATTTCCCAAATCAGTTTAACTCATCCAATGAATCAAACAACAAAAATCACCATGAATTTCATGCCTTTGATTTTCGGCCAACCCACTAATTTTGGGCAAAATGTTCCAAATCAAAATTCAATCCAATTAAACTTCAATACAACATTACCCAATTGTTTTAAGTCACCCAATGATCAAAAAACAAAATAATGCCAAGCCAATTTAGGGTTCATATTTTCGGTCCAAGCTTCAATTTTGGGGAAATTGGATCCAACCAAATTTCTTGA
This sequence comes from Zanthoxylum bungeanum, assembly GCA_019454045.1. Classification (NCBI taxonomy): domain Eukaryota; kingdom Viridiplantae; phylum Streptophyta; class Magnoliopsida; order Sapindales; family Rutaceae; genus Zanthoxylum; species Zanthoxylum bungeanum. Next base: position 177,161 of record SKCR01024972.1, on the reverse strand, counting down.
AATTGATCATGCACAATCTCAATTAAACATCATCCAAGCATGCTTAAACAATCAATTTAACCAAAACAAGTCAAAATCGATTTTGCCCAATTTAAAGTTTGGCCAACATTAAGCAAATTGGGGAAAATCAATCCAATTAATTTTTTTTTATCAATTGATTACATATAACTCAAATTAAATCATATACAAGCATTCTTAAACAAACAATTTGTTTAAAATCATGCTTAAATCAAAAAGCCCCAAATTAGCTCAAGAACCCTAATTCGTTTTTTATGCAACCATTAGCTCTGATACCATTGTTGGAGTTAAATCAAGTCTCAAGATCAACAAATCATGCATAAAAACGAGTATGAACACATCAAAGGAGGTGCAGAATCAACTCATATTGAATTCGGATTTGATGAAATGAAGAACAAGACCCATTTTCGCACTGCATGTTGCTCGGTTTTGGCCCTGTGAACTGCTAGACTGCTCGGTTGTGGCTGTTTTGAACTCCACCATTTTCGGCCATGGATGACTTCCATGGAAGCTCCAAGCTTCAAGCTTCAAAAATTAAACCAAGCTCATGAAGACACTTCCCTATCACCTATGTATCACTCATGGTGTGCTAGCACTAAGCCTTCTTCAATTTGCTTCTCAAAAATTCGGTGAAACCAGAAAAATCAAGAAGAAAATCGGCAGTGAAGCCGTGAAGAAGATGAGAGGAAAAGAGAGGGAAAATGAGGAAACCGTATGCCTTGCATGTTGGAGAGAGAGAGGACCGAATAATGATAGTAAAAAAGGGAAAAGAAAAAGTAATATATATTATTCATTTTATTTTCAAAAAATAAATAAAACATATATATATATACCAAACCTTTTCATATTCCATCTCCTTTACTTTTTTACTTTAAGTCACATCACATCACTTTAATAAAGTGACATGTTGTCAAGTCACATCACTCAAAGTGACAATTGATTTGACGCATGATGTGACAAAAGATTTGACGCTTGATGTGACTCGCGTGCCGCGCTCGAATTCGAAATGCGAATGCGCTCGCAATCACTCTCAGGCTCGGGTTCGCTAATTCCAAATTAACGAATTTTCCGTCGCGTCGTAATTAAATGATTACGCCTAGCGAAATCACTATTCACGTCGCTAACGAATTAATTCTAAATTAATTCGTTCGCCCGAATTAAAATCTAATTTTAATTCCGCGTCAAAATCCAATTTCGATTAATATCGAATATATTATTTATCGATTAATTCCAAATTAATCGTTCTCTCTCTTTTATTAATATTTTATCCCAGATAAAATATCTCCGCAAATAATCCCAGATTAATTTTCTCTCTCATCGAATTAATCCCAGATTAATTCTATCTCTCTCTTATAATTAATCCCTGATTAATTAAGTGCGAGTTATACATCATCGGTGAATCTTCAGGAAGCGACCCATGAGATCTCCGGATATGTTGGCAGTAAATACGATCGTCGGACTGTCCGAACACGTAAGTACCTCGTACTACGTTTATATCGATTTACAAGACAAGGTTGGCTTCTAGCAAAGCGCCATGCCTACCCAATTCTCCAGAAATATTCTTACAGGAATATATAGATCTGTATCAAGCGTAGTATACCGTAGTATTGTGTATATTGGCCCAGTATCAGATAGTCACGTGCTAGGGCTGGGGCTGGATAAGTGTCTGCCCCGTCCGAAGCACATGTCGGATGGCTGGTAACATAGTCTCTATAATCGGATATACATGACCTGGTCACAATATCCCGATTGGTTGCGCAACACTCAAGAGCACTAGTACCGTATCCTGCGTGACATCAACTCCAATATGACTGAAGTGACACTTCCGTCTTGACATCACACCCAATACTCTACGACTCTCTGATAAACCCAGAAGTGGTGTACTCAGAACCTGTTAAAAGTCCCCTACCACCAAAACCAAAGTTTATCGATTATCGTAAGTATTAGCGATGCAAGTCTCAGGTTAAGGACTATACAAACCTACCTTGATTTCGGCCTCCCATAGACACATAGTCATAATACCAATGGGATTCCGAGGGGTCTATCCAGAGCGAAGCTGTTTCCCGTACCATCGGTGAAACACGACCTCCTATCGCACTTGCATAAGTATCCAATACTTATATACATGAGAACTATGCCGTTGTGCCCTCACAACACGCACAAGTGCAATACTAGCCTATTCCGCATTATCGATGTCCTGTCTCGATAATACTACGGTTAGGGATATTTAATGATTAATCCTTCGTGGACTGATACTGTCTCATATCATCTCAATCCATGAACTAATCATATGGACCTCTCTTATTTATATATCTATGGTGATCTAATCACTAATGATGAGAGTGCAATTTCCTTGTCATATAGTTAATTTGCTACAACAACACAATGATCTGTGCAAATAGTGACGCTATGGGTCATTTTGTCCAACATTATGATCCTTGGGACTTGATTGAAACTCAACAGATGTATGCATAAATAGAATATGAGAAGATTAGAATGTCAATCAGCCTTATGCTTCGTGTTTGGGCAGCATCATGTAAGCCATATTCTGTACTAGGCCTAATATCAGCTTCACAGTTAGTGTGACCAGCAGATATCAGTCCAATCCAGGTAATGACTATTGGATGGCCATTAAACATATCTTAAAGTATCTTAAAGGTAATAAGGATAAGTTTTCGATATATGGAGGAAATGAATTGCCGGTTAATGGGTATACGGATTTAGATTTCCAATTGGATCCTGACGATAGAAAGTCTAGATAAGATTCATTTTTACCCTTAACGGAGCTGTAGTTTGTTTTGAAAGTTCCGAACAGGTGTCCACAGCTGATTCCACCACAGAGGCGGAATATATTGCAGCTTCTGAAGCTGCAAAAGAAGTTGTTTGTGTTAAGAACTTTATCACAGATTTGGGAATAGTCCTAATTATCGAGAATCTGATTCTGTTATACTGTAATAATAATAGAGCCATTGTGCAAGCAAAGGAACCGGGGGCGCATCAAAAGTCAAAACATATGAAACTAAAGTACCACATCATTTCAGAGATTGTGTCGCGAGGGGACATTATTGTGTCCAAGGTCCCGAGTGAAGATAATGTAGCAAACTCACTTACCAAAGCCATTCCCCGAAGTTATTTGATAACATGTGAAGTCAATGGTATGAGATACAATTGATATTGGCACTAGAGCAATGGGAGAATTTGTTAGGGTGGTGCTTGGACCACCAATTCTTATGTATTTCCCTGTAAATACCTATGTAAATATTTTATTTTGAATAAAATAAAGAGTTTGTATTAAATAACATCTCTTTATACATGGTAAAGATGTAATTGACCTTAGAATGATAGTTATGATACAGTTGCAAAAGTGTCGCAACTGACATTGAGTTGAATCATAACAGTATCATTTTTTAACAATTCCTGGTCAAGGTTTACATTACTTGGTGAGTAAGTAAACCTGTTGAGACCGATACATGTCATATATTAGAATCTTGGATTCCAATGGTAAATTCTTAATGAACCACGAGTCTTGGAGTCTCGTATAGACATGTAGGTGTTTATATCAGAAAAATACTAAACGACTCACCGAAGATTCTTAATAGATGCTACACCAACATCAATACGAATCTTCTCAGTTGAGTAGCTTAATGATTTTTTGACTTGAGATACCACTGTGGATATATGAGATATCCTCCACACTTTGATGGCAATCACGTCACAGACCTATTAAGGTTAGACCTCCGCCTGTCCGTTGGGTGTGGACCGATCTGTTAGTGTTCCTAGAACATGCCAAGGATCTAATAAGCAAGAAAAGGTGTTCATAAATTCATTATAATTTGCGGAATTACTTACATTGAATGGATTTGAGCTTTTAAAATTTTGAATGAAGATCTCCAAGATCCTTCATTTGTGTTGATTCCAAGCTTTGAGTTGGTTTCCCTATCACCTTAGTTGATTCCTTGAAGTGCTAGCACCTTTGAAATTGCAAAAAAATCAAAGAGATGAGAGGATGAAGCTCACGCCCATAGTGTACTCTCTAGGGTTTGTACTTTGTGTATTATCAAAATCTCTACACAAATGAGAGAAGGCTTTTGGTTTTGTTAAAAGGTTTTACCCTTTTCACCCAAAACCATGTAGTTGGAGTCTTGGTTTCACCTAAACCAAGTGGTTGGAAAGTAAGTGGTTTTGGCATAAATGCCAACCACTTTCCAACCACCACTTCACATGTGTGACATGTGTGAAGTGGGCCCACCATTTTGAATTCAAAATTCAAAATGTCTCTACGAACATTTACCGCGGCTCGGATCCGTTTAATCTGATTAAATGAATTTCGTCACTAAATAATTAAATCTAATTTAATTAAATAAAGATGCCTCGCAAATATATTACGAACGTCGTTTACGAATTAATTCTAAATTAATTCGTTCATTCGTATTAAAGTCCAACTTTAATTTTGTAATGAAATCCAATTCATATAATATATCCGATATATTAATTTTAGCCCATACGAATAAATTAAATAGAAAAATCAAATTTAACTATTAAATTTATTTTACCGATTAATTCCAAATTAATCGCGTTCTCTCTCTTCCAACACATTTAATCCCAGATTAAATAATACCTCAATTAATCTCAGATTAATTTTCTCTCTCTTAATTAATCCCAGATTAATTCTAATTTAAATCAACTGTCATCGGTGAATCTTTGGGAAGCGACCAAGAGATCCCTGGATATGTTGGCAGTAAATACAGTCATCGGATTATCCGAATACGTGCGTACCTCGTACCACATGCTTACCGATTTACAAGACATGGTTGGCTTCTAGCAAAGCATCGTGCCTACCCAATTCTCCAGTACTATCTTACTGGAATATATAATCTTTGTCAGGCGTAGAATACGTAGTATTGCGTATGTCGATCTAGTATCGGATGTCACGTGCTAGGCATGGGGCTGGAATCGTGTCTGCCCCGTACGAAGCATATGTCGGATGTCTGGTAACTAGTCTCTATAATCGGATGAACATGACCTAGTCATATCATCCCGATGACTGCAGTACTTAAGAGTACTAGTTCCGTATCCTACGTGACATCATCTCCACTATGACTGGAATGATACTTCCATCTTGACATCACACCCAATACACTACGATTCTCAATATACCCAGCAGAGGCGTACACAAAACCGGTTAAAGCTCTGGACGACCAAAACCAAAGCATATTGATTGTCGCAAGTATTAGCGGTGCAAGTCTCAAGTTAAGACCAAATACACCTACCCTGATTTCGGACTTCCATAGACACGTAGTCATACTACCAATGGAATTCCGAGGGGTCTATCTAGAGCGAAGCTGTTTTCCGTACCATCGGTAAAACACAACCTCCTATTACACTTGCATGAGTATCCAATACCCAAATATATGAGAATTATGATATTGTGCCCTCACAACGCCACAAGTGTAATACTAGTCTCTTGCGCATTATCGATGTCCAATCTCGATAATACTCTGACTAGGGATATTTAATGATTAATCCTTCGAGGACTGATACCGTCTCATATCATCTCAATCCAGTAACTAATCATAAAGACCTCCTATCATTTATACATCTAGGTGATCTAATCACAAATGATAAGAGTGCAATCTCCTGTCATATAGTTAATTTGTACAACAACACCATGATCTGTACAAATAGTGACGCTATGCGTCATAATTGTCCAATAATCTCCCACTTGGCCTGAAGCCAGTTAATTGAGTGTCATACACTCAACTATGTACGGTTTACTCAAACTGCTGAGGAAAGGCTTTCGTCAGCGGATTTACGTGATTATCGTCTGATGCGATTTATTCGATCATCACATCGCCACGATGTATGATCCGAACGAATCAGATGAATAGTCGAAGTATATATCTGGATCGTTGATGAGACCATTAATTCTTTAGTCTCTGCTGAAGCCTAGCTCAACTGCTAACAGAACTATATCTAATCTAATTAGATTTATCATCGACCCAAATGGCTTCTATTGCTGCCTCAGCCGCAGCAATAACCTGCATTTGTTGTTTATTCGGGAACATTATCTTGCTTGGAAGATTTCCAGCTCACTGTTCCGTTATTCAAACTGTATGGTACCAATGTTTTTATCGGTTAGGAAAACTTGCAGCAGTGATCCCAGTCACTTCAAGTTCTCATTCTCCATAGTTTAAGACATCATCCTTAGTTCTCTAAGATACTAACGGATGTTCTTAATATCAATCCAGTGACTATCACTTGGATTGACCTGTTTGTGACTCCATATGCTCAAAGCGTATGAGACACCAGGTCACGTACATTTTTCAATGTACGAGTTCTCAGAGAGTGTTAACAACTTTAAATCTATCTCAGTAGATCTTTATTCCTAGAATAAAGGTTGTTTCTCCCAAGAATTCTATGGAGAATTTTCATGAAAGCCAAGCTTTCACCAATTGTAATATGGGAATATCATTTCCAAGAAATGACATATCATCATTATTTAGGACAGTCACTTTCAGTGCGCTCCCACTAACCTCTTTATATACACAAGAATCATTTCTCGTTTTGAATTAAATCAAAAACTATTATGATTACATCAAAACGATAATTCCAAGAAGCTAATGCTTGCTTCAATCCAAACATGGATCGAATAACCTGCAAACCTTGTTTACTAGTTTTGATACGACAAAATCGTCAGGATGTTGTAAACATCCTCCAAAAGGTTTCCTTTTTCAGGAAAACGATTTTTCGTTCAGCTGCCATATTTCATAAATGAAACATGCAACATCATGAGGCATTATCCAAATGGATTTAATGTGGCAACAGGTAAAAGATTTCGTTGCAATCAACATAATGTTGATAACGATACCTTTCCACTACAAGCCTAGCTTAGTACGTTGGTATGCTGCCATCCACGTATGTCTTCCTTGAAGACTTATATAGTACCAATAGGCACAATGCCCTGCGGTATAAGAACTAGTGTCCAAACATAGTTGGTATAATGGAATCCATTTCGGACTTCATGGCACTTTGCTATAATGGGGAGTCGATACCTTGTATAATTTCCTCATACATAGTCAGTTCGTCTTCCTCAATAAGATTGACATCTTTATGAGGTGAGATCAGAAACCCATACCTCCCAGGTTATTTTCAGATTCTCTCCGATTAACGCGGTTCTTGTATATTCGAAGATTGTGGTACAGTTTCATCATTGATGAACTGTTTGTGTTCTATTAAAGAATCGATGCTAGGAACAGTATTACTCTGATTTTTCATCAAGTTTTACTTTCCTCCCATTTTCCACTGCATTTAGGTATTCCTCTTAGGAAAACCGCATGGAGAGCAACAATTAAATTGTTCTCTTGTGAGTTGTATAAGTACTATACTTTGGTTTCCTTAGGACAACCTACAATTAGGCACTTATCCGATTTGGGTTCTAGTTTGGTATCATCCAAACATATGCCCAACATCCCAAATCTTCAGGAGTGAGAAAACTAGTTTCTTTCCTGTTCATATCTAATACGAAATCTGTCAAACATATTTTCATGGAACCTTATTCAAAATAAGTATTGCACTGTTAAATGCTTATCCTTTGAAGGAAAATGGTAGCTCAGAGTGACTCATGATTAACCTTATCATGTCTACCAAAATTCGGTTTCTCCGTTTGGACACACCGTCAAATTGACGTGTTCCAGGAGGAGTCCTCATTGAAATAATAATATACTCTTTCAAGTATTTGAGAAACTTACTGCTTAAGTATTTTCATCATGGTCAAACCGTGATGGTTTTAATACTTTAGCCGATCTGCTTGTCTATTTCGTGTCGAAACTCTAAAAGTTTCTGATTATTGTTTCATAAGAAACACATAACCATAACGCAATGCCACATTTGTAAAGGTCACAAAACATTCATTTCCACATTTAGCCTAGCTAGACATGGGCCCACTTACGTTACTATGAACGAGGGCTAACAAATCGGTGGCACTTACACTTTTACCAAGTAAAGGTGTTTCAGACACTTTTCCTTATAAACTAGATTCGTAGACATCATTTGAATAAATCAAATCCATCATAGTATCCACTCTTCAAAAGTGTGGATATACGAGTCTTGTTTAATGTGTCACAGACAACACTGCCACATATAAGTCTTATCTGATCAAATCAGTTTGAGCTACTTGTTTCTCATGTTATATGTTTGAGATTTATTTATATTCAAAATATAAATATTGTTATTCACATCTAATGTGTTTATCTCAATATCATCTTTATAAAATAAAACACTTTAGTGTTCTAGAATATAAAGGTATACTAGCAACGAGTTATACTCGATATAGAGATAATATTTCTAGTCAAACTAGTTATATTATAATAGTTTCCTAATTTAAGCACACACCCAAAGGGTATTTCCTAAACTTAGGTTTCTACGTTTAAAACAGCGACTTCCCGTTTCATAGTCGCAGATTAATCTCATTTGAAGTCAGTATCCTGCTCATAGCAGATTCTGCACATCAGTACTATATTTATATATCCACTAAGTATTTAAAATCCAATTTTAATACTAGTAGTGAACATGTTTATGACAAACATTTATGAAGTCAGAGCCTTGCCCATCTTCAATTCCTTCATATCTGCCTTGTCCATACGGCAGTCACGCTTTCAGTGACCCCGTTTGCCACAGTGTAGACAGACATCTTGGGATATGTCCTTTTATCTTCCTAGAAGATAATAATGATTTTGCCTTTGCCCTTTTCCACATTCTAGAAGCCTTTGGCCAAGCCTTGGCCTTCTAGAATATTGAAGTAAGATGCGTCTTGCGCTTCTTGCCCTATTGCAAACTTTGGCTTTGGCTCCTTGAGCATAGCCATTAACTCTCCAAGAGTTTACTATTGCAATTAATGCTTCTAAGATCTAAGTATAGACCTAGGAAGATCCTTCAATTTCAACATCATGGTTTAAAGATCTAATCATTAGTTATGACGACGAAATTAAGGAGTCATTATGACAAGCATAAAGGATTAAGCACTAAAGTTATCATCACATGAATCTTCCAAAGATCATGCTCTACTATTTGCTTAACTCCGGGTTAAGGCATAAAAAGTTATTTTATCAAATAAAGTAACTTCTTAGTTTCCAGGACAATCCTGAAATTTTATTCCCAATTTGAAAAAATAAAGTCGTTTAAATATATTTTCCCTAGGATTATATTTTAAACACTAATCTTTCAATTTATCTTGATTCTAATAGTCCAACTATTTAATCAACGATTTCAGGTACTATTTAATATAATGATTACTATAGTCCAACTATATAATCAAGTATACTTTTATTGGTTAAAATCAAATATATTGATTACTATAATCCAATTATATAATCAATGATAAATGATCGGTAAATTTCAAATATTTGATTACTATAATCCAATTATATAATCAACTATAAATGAAGGGTAAAATTCAATATATTGATTACTATAATCTAATTATATAATGAACTATGAATGAAGTAGTTTGAATACAGTCCAACTGTTTAATTAAAAAAACAATTGAATATTAGTCCAACTAACATATTTATTAATAAATAATGACGAAAATTGAAATGAGCGCGTATTGGCAAGTATTTAATGAAATTGCAAATCTAATACTTGCCTCCAACTATTTTTCGGCGAGCCTCTAACCCTCTGTTGAGTACTCGGGAAACCTTGTTTCCTAATGGGCTAGGATCCCGTTAAATAACACACAATCTTCACTTTGGCCAACAAATTGTATGATACTTAACTAGGTAGATCTCTAAGATCAATTGGATCTCATCCAATTCCTAGATCCAGTAGGTGGACATCCAAGTCCGAAACATATATACAATATATATGCCAATATATCCAATAAATTTTCCTAACCTTTTTCCTCTGAATTAACTAAGCCTTGGCTTTGGCACAACAAGCTTAATGATTCCAGTTAAGTGGACCCATTGACATGGAAAGCTTCGTAATCAATGTCGATGGACAAGAAGTGATCTTGACTTTGGCCAACAAATCACGACTTGGAGAAGACACCGATATGGAACAAAACTCTCATGATTCAAACACATCCGCAATTGACAAAGGTATTGACTTTGGCCAACAAACCAATGCCAACTTTGGATCTTGAGTAATAATCACTCAACGGAAGGAAAAACGCTTAATATGTTTTGAGGGTTTTTCGCGTAAATTGACAACCAATTTATTATCTTTGATTAGGTCTCATCATACACCCTTAAGCATGCATTCTAAAAGCATAATAAGGCGTGATAAATAAATTAATAATGATATGCGGATGAATATATCACAAATTGTTCCTAGAACAAATCACTCCATTTCCTCTCCCCGGCTAGAACTATTCTAACTTCTACCTAATTACATAATACAATAAAGAAACCTCATTTACATTGAGGGGAATATGTGAGAAGAGAAATACAATGAGAAATGAGGTAATAGGCTGGACACGCAGGTCCAATTTAATAAATTCTAAATTTATTACAATTTCCAAAATTGCCCTCACCCTTCTAATATCCATCCAATATACATTATTCATGCAATACATTCATATATTCATACAAATCATTTTATTCAATCAATCTAATCCAATTAATTAATCTTTGATTAATGACCATCTAATGTTCAAACAACGATTTGATTTGCGCGAGTCTAACTCGTTTAAGAATAAATACTCAAAGTAAGTATTCTTGAATTATATTGAACTACAACTTTAAATCCAATTTATTTGTATTCAATACTAATTCCAAATTTAATTCCAAATTAAGTATTTACACTTAGTATTTGCCTTAAAGACTTGGATTTCAAATCCAATCTTAATGGGTCTCAAAGGCCCAATAACATCCAATGTCATTTTAATTAAAGACCAATGGGCTTTTAATTAATTATTAAGGCATGGGCTTTGGCCATAATGGGTCAAACCCAAAATGCCAAGGCCCAATAGGAATCACCATATTCCCTACAAATTAATTTAGGCCCATTAGGCCCAATTAAATTCTTTAAAGGGCCAAGTGAAGTATTTGGACTTTATGGAATTGATTTTGGGCCCAATTGGATCCAATCCAAAATTCCAAAACCAAACTTGGTCAAACCAAACCCATTAAGCCCAAATACACACTTTTAGCCCAATTCATAATTTAAAGGCTTATTAACATAATTATAATATTCCAAATATCACAATTATTTTAATTAAAGTGTATTAGCCATGATTAATTAATTAAACTCAATATTTCCAAAATACCAATTAACTTAATTAATCATGCTTAATCCATCAATTTATGCTCAACACAAATTGAAGCCAAAACACATCATTTCATGCTCAACATGCTCTTGAATTTACACATAAACATTATTGACTTCGATTCCAATCCAATCAAACCAACAATCAACATTTAAACATGCATTTAAACACATCCAATGATGTTATATAAAAAAAAAATGCAGTGCACTGCACTGTACCATTCGGCCAAGCAAGGGAGATTTAAATTTTTTGATCCAATCATTTATTTCAAATCTAATAATGCTCAACTCTAAGTTAACATAATCTAAGCATTCAAAGCATCAATTTGAAGGAATCATGCTCAAAACACAAAAGCCCCAAATTTTAGTCTCATGAACCCTAAAATTTCATGCTTAAAATTGGCTCTGATATCATTGTTAGTGTTCCTAGAACATGCCAAGGATCTAATAAGCAAGAAAAAGGGTGTCATAAATTCATTGTAAGTTACTGAATTACTTACATTGAATGGATTTGAGCTTTTAAAATTTTGAATGAAGATCTCCAAGATCCTTCCTTTGTGTTGATTCCAAGCTTTGAGTTGGTTTCCCTATCACCTTAGTTGATTCCTTGAAGTGCTAGCTCCTTTGAAATTGCAACAAAATCAAAGAGTTGAGAGGATGAAGCTCACGCCCATAGTGTACTCTCTAGGGTTTGTACTTTGTGTATTATCAAAATCTCTACACAAATGAGAGAAGGCTTTTTGGTTTGTGAAAGGTTTTACCCTTTTCACCCAAAACCATGTAGTTGGAGTCTTGGTTTCACCTAAACCAAGTGGTTGGAAGTAAGTGGTTTTGGCATAAATGCCAACCACTTTCCAACCACCACTTCACATGTGTGACATGTGTGAAGTGGGCCCACCATTTTGAATTCAAGATTCAAAATGTCTCTACGAACATTTACCGCGGCTCGGATCCGTTTAATCCGATTAAATGAACTTTCGTCGCTAAATAATTAAATCTAATTTAATTAAATAACGATGCCTCACAAATATATTACGAACGTCGTTTACGAATTAATTCTAAATTAATTCGTTCGTTCTTATTAAAGTCCGACTATAATTTCATAATGAAATCCAATTCATATTAATATATCCGATATATTAATTTTAGCCTATACGAATAAATTATTAGAAAAATCAAATTTAACTATTAAATTTATTTTACCGATTAATTCCAAATTAATCGCGTTCTCTCTCTTCCGAACACATTTAATCCCAGATTAAATAATACATCAATTAATCCCAGATTAATTTTCTCTCTGTTAATTAATCCCAGATTAATTCTAATTTAAATCAACTGTCATCGGTGAATCTTTGGGAAGCGACCCAAGAGATCCCTGGATATGTTGGCAGTAAATACGGTCATCGGATTATCCGAATACGTGCGTACCTCGTACCACATGCTTACCGATTTAGAAGAAATGGTTGGCTTCTAGCAAAGCATCGTGCCTACCCAATTCTCCAGAAATATTCTTACTGGAATATATAATCTTTGTCAGGCGTAGAATACGTAGTATTGCGTATGTCGATCCAGTATCGGATGTCACGTGCTAGGCCTGGGTGAAATCGTGTCTGCCCCGTACGAAGCACATGTCGGATGTCTGGTAACTAGTCTCTATAATCGGATGAAAATGACCTAGTCATATCATCCCGATTACTGCAGTACTTAAGAGTACTAGTTCCGTATCCTACGTGACATCATCTCCACTATGACTGGAATGATACTTCTGTATTGACATCACACCCAATCCACTACGATTCTCAATATACCCAGCAGAGGCGTACACAGAATCGGTTAAAGCCCTGGACGACCAAAACCAAAGCATATTGATTGTCGCAAGTATTAGCGGTGCAAGTCTCAGGTTAAGACCAAATACACCTACCCTAATTTCGGACTTCCATAGACACGTAGTCATACTTCCAATGGAATTCCGAGGGGTCTATCCATAGCGAATCTGTTTTCCGTACCATCAGTAAAACACAACCTCCTATTACACCTGCATGAGTATCTAATACCCAAATATATGAGAACTATGCTATTGTGCCCTCATAACACGCACAAGTGTAATACTAGTGTCTTACGCATTATCGATGTCCAATCTCGATAATACTCTGACTAAGGATATTTAATGATTAATTCTTCGAGGACTGATACTGTCTCATATCATCTCAATCCAGGAACTAATCATAAGGACCTCCTATCATTTATACATTTAGGTGATCTAATCACAAATGATAAGAGTGCAATCTCCTTGTCATATAGTTAATTTGTACAACAACACCATGATATGTACAAATAGTGACTCTATAGGTCATAATTGTCCAACACGATCCTCAAGATATCTTGTGTGTGTCAAGATAGAATTCATCAACTCTGTGTACAAATCATAGGTATTGAATATTGTATTTGCAATCTGTTAAATCCATGGGCCCGTGGTACACTGTAGCAATTAGTTCTAAGTGTTATTAAGAGATTGCTAATAGAAAAGTCGATGTGATTATATCTATAGAGATTTGACGTTTATATATATATCTCTGAAATAATCTGGATACATGTGACATATGGATTATACGTATGCAATGACTTCCACCTGTACTGTTCAGTGAATTAAACTGTGTTCGTCATAATTTACGAGTGGGTATATACGAAATTGGATTTTGTGTTGGATATGCTGAACCTAGAGAGTCTCATTAATGAAATATACTCATAGAGAAGTAGGGAACTTTTTATGAATAATATTGATTATTTATATATCGTTTAACGGTTAAACGAAAAATACATGCTTAGAGACCTTTTGGTCATTTCCTAATTAATGTGTATTTATATTTAATATGTGATTTTATTAAATACACATTAATTAAATATCAAATTATGATATTTGATATATATCATTAATTATATATTTTGATTATTTAAAGTGAACATAATATATATATTTGAGATATTTATATTTAATTATTAAATGATTAAAATAATTAAAATATAAATATCTACCATTATGATAAAGTTAGGAAATAATTAGTTAGTGTATAAGTTTGACTTTACATTGAAGTAAAGGTGTTAAAAATGAATTTGACTTATTTATTTTTGGTTTGAAAAATGAAAATATCTTTTTCTTTTTCTAAGGACAATTTTCGGCCAAACCCTAGCAATATATGAAGCTTTTATTTTTTTCATTAGTTTCACACAAATTGTTGAGCCTCCAAAGTTACAAAAATCATTTGGTGTTGATTGGAAATCATCTCAAGTTGTTTTGAACAAATTTGGACCAAAATGTACAAAAATATGAAATTTTAAGGTGCTCTCGGCAATTTGGAGTTTTTGTGGGATTTTTATTGTAAGTTGTATTTTGATGTATGTGACATGCATAATCATTTTGGTAGTGATTAAAAATCACTTAAATTTGTATTTGACAAATTAGGACTAAAATGATCAAAATGTAAACCTTTGGGGTCTCAAGATAATTAAGGAAAAATCTAATTTTTGGGTAAAAAAAATCAGTTTTTAAGTAATGAGTAATTAAAATAAATAATTTTATTTTAATTGCCCAAGAAAAATTATTGAAATCGGAAAAAATTATTTTTCCGTGTTCCGTTGCATTACCCGATAATACCCCTGAAAATCCCCATACATAAAATTGATACGCACTACTTTTGTAAGCATATCCAATGAATATACAATCAATTATTTTTGGTCATATTCTTATATTTTTGGGTTTAGGTATCATCACTTTGGCGAGACACCCCCACAGTTTTAGGTTGAGTAATTAAAATCTAATTTTTGGGTAAAAAAAATCAGTTTTTAAGTAATGAGTAATTAAAATAAATAAGTTTATTTTAATTGCCTTAGAGTAGCTAGGCTTGGATAGTTAGATAGTTAAAACCATCAGGAACTGTTGTTCCGATTTTCTTGAAAATCAAGATGGTTAGTGACTTGGTTTCTAAGTGACG
This sequence comes from Zanthoxylum bungeanum, assembly GCA_019454045.1. Lineage (NCBI taxonomy): Eukaryota > Viridiplantae > Streptophyta > Magnoliopsida > Sapindales > Rutaceae > Zanthoxylum > Zanthoxylum bungeanum. The sequence goes on along the minus strand of SKCR01024972.1, from coordinate 161,889 downwards.
ATAGATGATCTAAATAGATATATGTTTTAGGATATAATAGTCTAGAGAGAATAATTTCTTTTGCAGTAAGAATTGACGTGAATTAGTTCATGGCTCGAGATTCTTGACTGGCATTAAGAAAACCTCATTAGGTATTTGTTTATCTGATAATGACGTTTCTTGGCTTTATTGACCTTTAGAGGTAATGTGTCTGACACAGTTTACTAATAAATTATTTACAAATTTTGTAAATAATTGAAGGCAAATTATAAAGCTAAAGAAATGAGATGTGTATAGTTGTTTTTAGGAAATATCGATTTTCACAATACGAAACTATAGGTATTGGATATCGGATCTCTCGTTTAGTTATTTAAAATATTATTTAATGATTTTTTTTTGATTTTTTATATCAGAACTTGTGACTATTGGATAGTTACTTGTTCTTTATAAACAATTATTACATATTTTAAAACGACTAGTTGTGCCATTGATGTAGAGATAAACATTAAGAAAAATATTCGGTTAACTAAATAAATTAGAACAGTGCTTTATGAGATTTTATCACATAAGCATTAGATGCTTATTCTGTTTGGTAAAGGATGGTCTGATACGAGATCACATCACATATCCTTATTCATTTAATGAATATTGTATCCAGGAAGTGATTAAATCTCATTTAAACAATGATCGTCATTGAACCATAGATTTATTAAACTAATACATTAGATGTATGTAGTTTCATGAATTAGAAATTACCTTGGATAGTTTTCTTTACTTCGTAACTTAGTTGTCATGACATAGTTACATGTTTCTTAAAGAACACATATTGAACTTCTTGAATGGTTCGATAACTTTTAATATGTTTCTAATGAAATGCGAATAGAATATTTTGAATGGTTCAAAGATATTCGATTTGAAGTTTTGAAAAACTATATCATTAAAATTCATCGTGAGTCTTTGAATTGTTCAAAGATGTTTGATATGATGAAACATATGAATTTATGGAAATTAGTTCTAAGGTTATTCAATGAATATGATTCTTACTCAATATTATTCTTCTACGATTCCATCGTGATGGAATTGGTCAGTTGGAGAAATCGAATCTTATATGATTTGATTAATTTGATATTGAGTGTTACCGAATTAGTTTCAATACTCTTGGGGATATGCTCCCGTAACACTAATTCGTCATTTTAATTAAGATTTCATTAGTTTCTACAGTTATGTATATGATATGTATAAGTAGAAAATTCGAATCTTGAAAAGTTTGAGATTTGAATCTTTCTTTTGTATAATGGTTATATAATTGAAAAGTACTTGCACCTCGGAGGTACAAGCAAAAATTTATCATTTATTCTATTTAACAGAATATTGTATTCTATTTGATAGAATATCTTTTCTACAATCCCGGGTAATAAAATTATTTTATTACTTGGTGTGTAACATTAGATGTTAACGATTGTAGAAAAGATTTGACTTATTGAAGTTAATTGTGAGAGTGATAAACTACAAATGGAATTACGTAATTAACAAGATGAAAAGACCCTAAGAAATCTTCCGTATAAGTCCAATAGGATGTCAGAATCATTTACAAAGTATTTGATACTTAATGGTTCTGTTGTTTTCTTATCGAAGAAAATTATCCTATAAATTATATTGGGAGTGATATTTGATATCGATTCTAGAAGTTAGATTATACCATAGATCTAAGATTGTTCATAGCTCACTACTATCAAGTTTTGAACTTTATTGAGCTTTCGTTGGGAATCGTTCATAAAATGTGCAAATGGTTTGCGCAATAAAAGCAAAGTGAACATATTAAAGGTTTGAACTTTATAATATGACAGTGAGAAAAGTTATACTCAGCAATCTATCGTAGATTCTGAGAAAACTTGTCTCGAGTCGTACTAATTGAACAATTAAAGATCTGTTGGTCAATGTTGATATTAAACTATGTATTTTAGATAGGAATGCAAAGTGGCATTCCTGAATGGTTTCTTCGAATAAGAAATCCATTGTGATTTCTTTGTTTGAAGAGTTCTTTCTAGAATGGCCCTAGAGTTTGTGTTCTACTAAGATCACAATTTGATATAAAAGCTTATAGAGCCTATTGTAAACTCGGGTAAGCCTTCCAGAAATCAGAGCCTATTGTAGACTTGGGAAAGCCTTCCGGAAATCGTATTCTCTAATTTTGATTAAAGTCAAATTGTCTGATTCCATCAAAACATAGAGAATTCATATATGATAGTAGGGTCAGTGGGAGGTACAAATTTCTTTCTAGTGTTATATATCCTAATGAGATTATCATTATTAATGTAATAATGAGATGTTTGTGACGTAAATGGCTTACCTAAGTCTTCTTTTCTCTGTGAAAGAAGTGGGAGTAGCCTTTGTTATATTTGATATAAAGTTATATATGATATAAAACAAGATACTTGTGAGATACTCACATTAGTCGTGCATTAGATATGATCTAATAAATGACAGAACAAGACTATATGTGTGGTAGTTAGTATAACTGTTTGACAGTTAGTGTGTCTCTTTTATATAGTATTCATCATTCGTAAATGATGATTCCTTTATCGAAAGAAAAATTGATTAGAATGTCTAGTGAATCTTATGCATCATAGGATGATGGCGTAATGAATACTATATAATGTACGACTAAATGACATCAATTTAATCATAATTGTTATGAACTATTTTGATACACTATAAACCATAGGATGTGTCTGAAACATGTTCTTTATTATCTTTAAGATATTAAGAACGAGTTTTTTATTCATAGGGAATATAGTTTGCAACCACGAGGGCCTGATTAGTTTTGAGAATATTTTGATGATAGACGGTATACATCATAAAGAGTCAGAAAAGATGTAGTGGGAGTGTCATAATTGATTCTAATGTTTAAGTAAAATTAATTGTAACTTATGAATATTGACTTATGAAGTTACAAAGTGACCTTATAAGTTAGAAGTTTTGATATTGGTGTTGTGCTTGCAGTTGTCTGCATAGTATTTTGGGACCTGATCCTTAAACACTTGGACAATTATGTAGTTATAGCACAATATTGATATAACATCTGAGTCAAATTGATGTATAACTTAGGTTATATAAAAATATGAATGATGATGTTTAAAGGAAACGTTTGGGTTTGTTGGACAAACTCAATATATTATAGCGGGCTTACTTGTTGTTACCTACCTCTTGAGTGATAAGTCAGCTCTAAACGACCATGATTGTGTGATACATATTTTGATATGTATATGATGTCGTGGATTGGCACTAGAGAAATTGGGAGAAATTGTTAGGGTTGGTGCTCAGAGTGCCAATCTGATTCGTATTTATGTTCGATTCATGAATACGAACAATTATGCAAGAAGTACTACCATAAATAAGTAATATATGAAAAATAATCGTTCGTATTCATGAATCGAAATAAATACGATCCAGATTGGCACTTTAAGCACCAACCCTAACATTAAATACATTTATCTTTATCATCATTATGCTTTTAAATGGTAAAATATGATTGGTGCACATGTATTTTACTTTTTGGAAAAGGTAGCAAAATTGAATTTGGCTTCTTTAATATTGATTAAAAATTGCCAAATTTTTATTTCAAAAAATGCCCAATTTCGTTCCTAACCCTACATATATAAGGGTTTCATTTTTCATTTGAAATTTTGTGTGTTAAGCTTCCAAAAATATTACAAAACAAAGTTGAGAGAAAAAAAAAGGTGAAGAAAAGAAGAAGATTTGAAGAAAACTTAAACTTTTGCAAGTTTTTCAATTCCTTTTCAACCAGAAAATTATTTCTAGGGTTCCAAGCTTTAAATATGATGTTTGGTTGTTTCTATACTCTTTTAGTTTTGTAATATGATGGTTGGAAGCATGAATAGATGATGAATGTATATGATGGTATAAACAAGTTGTTCGTTTTGATTATTGGGATTGGTTACGATTCTAATTAATGCGTATAATTGATTGTAATAGGAAACTTTGGGTCATTAGATAATTTGGTTGTCATTCTAGAGTTGCTTAGCCACTCATAAATGACCTAGAATTGTTCTTGAGTTGTTTTATGGTGGGAGACTTGTTTGGGTGGTAAGGATTGATTAAAGTATTGAATTGTTTTAATTTGGTTGTAATTATCCAATTTGTGGAAATTATAAAATTAGTCATAACCCTTTCCAAATTGGGGTTTTTCATATATGTGTTGTAACTTGATGTATATATGATGTATACTAAATTTGGGATTGATTGCATTTTATCTTGACATGTTTTGAACTAAAAAGGACCAAGTTGCAAATCCTGGAAAATTAAGGGACCTCTCGGCAATTAGGAAAAATTGTTTTCTTGAATTGCAATTTGTATTTTCATGTATAAGACATGTAAATCATTTTGGTAGTGATTTGGAATCACCTAATATGTATTTGACAACTTAGGACTAAAATGATAAAAATACAAACTTTATGGGTATTTCCATAATTATTGAAAAATCTAGAAAAAATTCAGATTTATGTTTTAATTATATTTGATGTACAAATCATTTTGGTTGTGATTGGAAATCACCTAAGCTTGTTTTGAAAAAACTTAGGACTAAAATGATTAAAATGAAAAGTTTTTGGGTTGTATGATATTTACTAAAATTATGATTTTGGGTTAAAAATTTCTATTTTTGAGTATGAGTGATTAAAATAAATAAGTTTATTTTAATTACCCAAGAGAAATTAAAGAAATGAGAAAAATTTAATTTTCCCGTATTCCGCTGCGTAACTCGAGTATTTTGCCCAAAATCCCAACATGAATATCATTGAAAGGACGTGAATAACATGAAAACATAAATGGGAAACTGTTAATCATGAACTAAAATGCATAACATGACATGTATAAGCATGAATTTACAGAAACATGATACATGAAAATGAAATACATGACGTGAGCTGAAATGTAAACTAAGAACATAAAGTGATATCATGAACTGGAACGTAAATGGAATACATGGACTGAACACAACTAACAACATAAGGTAAAACACAAATTGAACACTTGAGCTGAATTCATGAAACGAATAGATGAACTAAGATCATAAGCTGAGAATATGAAATTAAAACATAAAGTGAGAGCATGAAATGAAAGCGTATATTGATAACGTAACTGAGAACACAATTCAAGGATAAAAAATACAGATATAATCTAAAAATATAAGTTAAATACATGAATTGGAAATGAAATCTTAAAATAAAGGCAAACGAAACAAAAATAACATCCACTGACTGACTGACATCCAATGCCAACGTGCCTATATGCTACTGAAAGGGCTTCTGCGAGGAATCTAATTAAACTTGTCTTCAAGTATGGTTATCATACTTGAACATGAATACCATGAATGCATGTATATGTTGTATTGCATGTATACTTGATGACATTGCTGAAATTATGCCTTAAGACGTCTTTCTAACATCTAAGTTATCCAAAACATCACTTATGAACCTAACATGCATGGGAAAGACATATGTGTTAGGGTTGGTGCTCAGAGTGCCAATCCAAATCGTATTTATGACCGATTCATAAATACGAGCAATTCTATTTCCATAATATTACTAATTTACTGGTAGCACCATTGTCTTTTATACACTTATTCGATCTAATTACGATTAGATATCTGATTATGATTAGATCAAAACTAAATCTGGTTTAGTGATACATGTATATTAGACAAAGACCATAGGATTTATAATATAGTGCGTAGTTACAACGTAGTTTGTAATTTACATTGGGAAGCACACTATAAGATGTATATCCTTAAATAAAGTTCCTGGTCAATATTTACTAACACGGGTCGGTTAGTAAAATCCCCTGAGACCAGTACATGTTGTATATCGTGACTTGGTCCGATGATTTATCCCAATGAACAATGAGTCTCGGGAGACTCGTATAGACATGTAGGTGTTTATTTGATAAGACACTGAGCGACTCACTGAAGTTTTCCTAATAGATGGTAAACCAATGTCAATATGAATCTTCACGAGTTGAGCGAGCATAATGCTCCTTCGACTTGAGATACCACAATGGGATATATGAGTTATCCTCCACAATTTGATGGCAGTCACGTTACCGATCTATTTAGATCAGACCTCCGCCTGTTCATTGGGTGTGGACTGATGCTCATGATATCCAGTGCGTATCAAGATATGATCCGTCAGTCTTGTGTACAGGGCATATGCATCCGCACATGTTTACGATCAAGTAAATCCATGGTCGTGGTATAACTTCGGAAACCAGTTCCAAGTGTTATTTAGATATCGTAAATTGAAAGTCGACTATATTATACCGAACGGATTTGACGTTCTCATATATATCCCAAGTATAATATGGATAGCTTGTGAAGGAGGGATTATACATATGCAATGACCTCGACTTGCATAGTTTAACGAGATTATCTGTGGTCGTCATAATCTATGAGTGGGTGGATTATGGACACGAAATTTGATTTCATGACGGATAAACCTAAACTTAGAGAGTCCCACAATATGAAGTGTACTCGTTGAGCATTTCGGCAACGCGATATGAATAATACGGATTATTCATAATACTTATTCAGATTAAGTGAGTTAATTCAAATCATTTAATCGGTTAAACGATAACACATGCATAAGGGGAATTTAGTCAATCGTAATTTTTGTGTATTTGTATTTGATACATAATACGATTAGATACACATTAATTATTCGTCAAATGAGATTTTGACACATGCCATAAATATATGTATTTGTTATTTATTGTAAATAAAAATACATATATAATAATAATATATTATTATTTGATTATTTGGATATTTAATTGTTAAATATTTAAATGATTAATTAATTAAACTTTTTCATAAATGTTATGATTTTTTGTCCAATTATTATTGGTTTTCTGTAACGACCCGGATTATTTTAGCATTTTTGCGTAAATATTAATTTCGTTTGAAAAGCGGAGTTTGAACACGAGATTTATTTTTACAGAAAAATGGGAAAATATTACAAGAGATGAATTATAAATTATAAAGAATTAATTAGAAGGGTCAAATTGGAATTTAACAATTAAAATGAAGAATAAACTCAAGATATTTATGTAATATGCACGTGGACCTTTAATTTATACACATTTTTAACACATGATCAAAACACCTAACACACCTCAGAAAGTTCTACACACACCCATATATTATATATAAGCACACACACGTGTAAAATAAATATACACACACACAATTCACACAAAAGACAATAAGAAAGAAGTGAGAAGAACGATCAAGAGAAGAACGAGAGAAAATGAGGAAATGGAGGAAGAAGACCGAGATAGAAGGGAGAGAGAGAGAACAGTGGCAGTTCGTGAAAGAAAGCAGAAGCATAGGTAAGTAATTTATGTCTGTGATTTCTTTGAGATGCATTGGATTTGATAGTTTTGGGTTTGTTAAAAGAAAATTGGAAAATTGATTGAAATGGATAATTAGAAACATATTAGAGAAAATCAAATTTAGTTTTGTTGTGCGAAATTGAAAGAAATCGAATTGTTTAGAGAAGAAGAAGATTCAGCAGAATCACTTGTAATGAACGGATTTATGCGATAATATAACCGAGTCTACGCAATATACACATGCAAGATTAACTAATATCTAAGTCGGCACACATAGGAGTAAAACCTACATCTAAGTTTGCATGCATAAAAGTAAATAAAATAAAAGCGAGCACGCAATCTCATGAACACATTAAGTTGATAAATGAGGAATAATAAATCAACCATAAATGCAAATTAAATGTGAAATAGTAAAAGACTAATAATGCGAAATAAATACGGAACAATAAATATGTGGCCAAAGAACTCGACCGTTTTTAATATAGGACTTTGCATACCCGGTTGGACGTATTCCATGCCCAACCGAGCATGCCATTTCCAGGACGACAAAATAAAATATATCAAAGGGTGCCCTCAGGTCTTACCTTTTAAGTCGCTTCTTGGAAGTGCGTTACGTGGTCGTCGGAAGGGTTAATTCTCTGCAACTTTCTCGGTTCGCTGGTTCAATGTTTTCCTTCGTCTTGGGCTGATATTTCTCTATTTTTCTGTTGTTTTTGGTCACTATTTTGGATTGTTTTAGTGTCGGTTTTTGGACTGTTTTCAGGGGTTATTGTTTGTCTCGGTTTAGAACTATTTTGTCACGATTTGGGGGCTGTTTTCTTGTCGGGATTTTTAGCTGTTGTTTACGTGGTTGACTTAGTCTTCTGTGTGTCGGTTTGTGGGGGCAGTTATTGGCTTTGGGGTAATTTTCTTTGGCTGTCATGTTTGTTCTCACGTGGGTGGGGGGTTATTGTGTCTTTGTTTTGCTGTCGGTTTAGTGGATACTTCACGTCCAGGTGTGTGTTTGTAGCTTTTGCGTGTGTGTGTGTCACGGCTATTGGAGAGGCGTTAGGGCTGCTGTCTTGGTCGTTTGTGAGGGGCTGAGTGTGGTTCCCGTGAAGGGCAATATGGTTGATTTGTTTATGGAGGGGCGTTAGGGCTGCTGTCTTGGTCGTTTGTGAGGGGCTGTGTGAGTGGTCTTTGGTTTTGTTGTTTGTGGTGAATAAGAGTGGTGGCTGTTGAGGTTATGGAGTGTTAAAGTTGCCGAGAGCTGCTAGGGTTTATTTGTTTGAGAGAGACGAGAGATGCATGGTGTTTAGGGTTTGTATATTATGTAGAAAGAGAGAAAGATCTGTGAAGCTGTGCGTGAAGAGGGAGAGAAGAGAAGATAAGGGAGAGCCTAGGGTTTTTGTTGTTCTACGTGAGTGTGAGCTTCTAGTGAGAGAGAGGGGGCGTGTGGTTGGTGGTGTGTGGGTTTGGGTGTGTAGCTTGGTGTAGGTTGCGGGTGTTTTGGGCCGAGGATAAATTTTAAAACAAAGATCCAACGAGCGAACCCGAGGCTAAGCAAACGAATTAAATCTAACAAGGTATTGATTTTTGAATTTCCCATTCCGACGTCCATTTCCCGCGACTACCGCAACTTATCGGGTAGTGCCTCCATATGAGGCTCATCATCGGGAATTATGTGCAAAAATGCAGTGCCTACAGTTGCCCCCACTTTGATGGGACTTTTGCAGTGTGTGACAATGACAATACTATCAAAGTTATGCAATGCATTTTTACTTACCTGGCTCGCCAGCTGCTGCCTGACTTGCCTGTTGCTTCGAACTGAGTTGACCTGGTAGTGAGGTGCTGCGACCACTGAGGTTCATCAAGATGCTGTGATATCTAGGAATCACTACCGGACTGAGCTGATAAAAGGTGGTTCATTTCCGAACCGTTACTGAGTTGAGATTGTGGTCCTTTTCTGAACCGTACTCCATTTCCGGAGACCATTTCTAGCATGCTAAACCTCATTTCCGAGGCGTCGCTAATGTGATGGTCCATTTCCGAACCGTGCTCCATTTTCGGCATGCTAAACCTCATTTCCGAGGCGTCGCTGATGTGATGGTCCATTTCCGAACCGTGCTCCATTTCCGGAGTGCCATTTTCGCCATTCTAAACCTCATTTTTTAGGCATCGCTGATGTGATGGTCCATTTGCTAAACCTCTTGCGAGGCGTCACTGATGTGATGGTTCATTTCTGAACCGTACTCCATTTATGGAGCGCCATTTCCGGCATGCTAAACCTCATTTTTCGAGGCGTCGCTGATGTGATGGTCCATTTCCGATCTGTGCTCCACTTCTGGAGTGCCATTTCCGAACCATGCTCCATTTCTGGAGTGCCATTTCCGGCATGCTAAACCTCATTTCCGAGGCGTCGCTGATGTGATGGTCTATTTTCGAACCGTGCTCTATTTCCGGAGCACCATTTCCGGCATACTAAACCTCATTTCCGAGGCATCGCTGATGTGATGGTCCATTTCAGAATCGTGCTTCATTTTCGGAGCGCCATTTCCAGCATGCTAAACCTCATTTCTGAGGCGTTGCTGATGTGATGGTTTTCCATTTCTGAACCGTTACTGATGAGATGGTCCATTTCCGAACCGTTATCGATGAGATGGTCTATTTCTGAATCGTTACTGATGAGATGGTCCATTTCCAAACTGTTACTGATAAGATAGTCCATTTCCGAACCGTTACTGATGTAATGGTCCATTTCCGAACTGTTACTGATGAGATGGTCCATTTCTGAACCGTTACTGATGAGATGGTCCATTTTCAAACAATGCTCCATTTCCGGAGCGCCATTCCCGGCTTGCTAATCCTCATTCCCGAAGAGTTACTGATAATATGAGCCTCGACCCTGGGATTCATTCCCAAAGATGTTGATAATGTGGGCCTCGACCCTGAGATTCATTCCCGAAACTACTGATAATATGGCCTCGACCCTGGGATTCATTCATGAAACTGCTGATAGTGTGGGCCTCGACTCTAGGATTCATTCCCGAAACTGCTGATAGTGTGGGCATCGACCCTGGGCTTCATTCCCGAAATTACCGATACTGTGGGCTTCGACCATGGGATTCGTTCCCGAAACTACTGATGATGTGGGCCTCAGCCCTGGGATTCATTCCCCAAACTACTGATGATGTGGGCCTCGACCCTGGGATTCATTCCCCAAACTGCTGATGATATGGGCCTCGACCCTGAGATTCATTCCCCAAACTGCTGATGATATAGGCCTCGACCGTGGGTTCATTCCCAAAACTGCTGATAAAGTGGGATTCGAACCTGGGATTCATTCCTGATGAAAAATTGATTAAAGTGGGCCTCTACCCTGGGATTCATTCCCGAAATTGCTGATGATATGGGCCTCGACCCTGGGATTCCTTCCCTAAACTGCTGATGATGTGGGCATTGACCCTGGGATTCATTCCCGAAACTACTGATATTGTGGGCCTCAACCCTGGGATTCATTCCCGATGCTGCTGATAACGTGGGCCTCGACCCTGAGATTCATTCCCGAAACTGCTAATAGTGTGGGCCTCGACCCTGGGATTCATTCCCGAAACTGCTGATGATGTGGGATTCATTCCCCAAACTACTGATGATGTGGGCCTCGACCCTGGGATTCATTCCCGAAAGTGCTGATAAAGTGGGCCTCGACCCTGGGATTCATTCCCGAAACCGCTGATAAAGTGGGCCTCGACCCTGGGATTTATTCCCGAAATTGCTGATGATGTGGGCCTCGACACTGAGATTCTTTCCCCAAACTGCTGATGATGTGGGCCTTGACCCTGAGATTCATTCCCGAAACTACTGATATTGTGGGCCTCGACCCTGGGATTCATTCCTGATGCTGCTGATAACGTGGACATCGACCCTGCGATTCATTCCCGAAACTGCTGATTGCGTGGGCCTCGACCCTGGGATTCATTCCCGAAAGTGCTGATAAAGTGGGCCTCGACCCTGGGATTCATTCCCGAAACTGCTGATAAAGTGGGCCTCGACCCTGGGATTTATTCCCAAAACTGCTGATGATGTGGGACTTGACCCTGAGATTCATTCCCCAAACTGCTGATGATGTGGGCCTTGACCCTGAGATTCATTCCCGAAACTACTGATATTGTGGGCCTCGACCCTAGGATTCATTCCCGATGCTGCTGATAACGTGGGCATCGACCCTGCGATTCATTCCCGAAACTGCTGATTGCGTGGGCCTCGACCCTGGGATTCATTCACGAAACTTCTGATGATGTAGGCCGCGACCCTGGGATTCATTCCACAAACTGCTGATGATGTGGGCCTCGACCCTGAGATTCATTCATGAAACTGCTGATAAAATGGGCCTCGACCCTGGGATTCATTTCCGAAAGTGTTGATAAAGTGGGCCTCGACCTTGGGATTCATTCCCCAAACTGCTGTTGATGTGGGCCTTGACCTTGAGATTCATTCTTGAAATTACTGATATTGTGGGCCTCGACCCTGTGATTCATTCCTGATGCTGCTTATAACGTGGGACTCGACCCTGAGATTCATTCCCGAAACTGCTGATAGTGTAGGCCTCGACCCTGGGATGCATTCCCAAAACTGCTGATAATGTGGGCCTCGAACCTGTGATTCATTCCCGAAACTGCTGATAATGTGGGCCTCGACCTTGGGATTCATTCCTGAAACTACTTATGATGTGGGCCTCGCCCCTGGGATTCATTCCCGAAACTGCTGATGATGTGGGCCTCGACCCTGGGATTCATTCCTGAAACTACTGATGATGTGGCCTCGACCCTGGGATTCATTCCTGAAACTGCTGATGATGTGGGCCTCGACCCTGGGATTCATTCCCCAAACTGCTGATGATGTGGGCCTTGACCTTGGGATTCATTCCCGAAACTACTAATATTGTGGGCCTCGACCCTGGGATTCATTCCCGATGCTGCTGATGACGTGGGCCTCGACCCTGGGATTCATTCACGAAAACTGCTAATGATTGGGGGCCTCGACCTTGGGATTCATCCCCAAAAATTGCTGATAATGTGGGCCTCGACCCTGGGATTCATTCCCGAACTGCTGATGATAATGTGGGCCTCAACCCTGGGATTCATTCCCGAAACCGCTAACAACGTGGGCCTCGACCCTGTGATTCATTCTTGAAACTGCTGACAACGTGGGCCTCGACCCTGGGATTCATTCCTGAAACTGCTTGTCTTTACCGCTTTTTCCTTTTCTTCAAAACTTGCGAACAAAAACAAAATAAAAAATGCGCATATGTGACGTGTATGTATGTGTGCATGGATGTGTTTCCTATTCCGATGGGTTAGGTCTTCCTTGTGCTATTTGGTGTCTTTCGCCTATAACTGTCTTTGGTCTCCCTCTGGGCCTGCTTATAGTTTCTTTCTGTCAATTCTCTCCTGGTGATTGCTCAGTTTCCTTTGGTCCCCTGACTCAATATCTCATCATGTCCTTGATTTGCGTTGTGGTAGACTGGTCGCCCCCAGTCTTGGTTTAGCTTTTTGCTTTCCGTTGTTTGCACTAGGTCAAGGTGGACTACATGATATGGCATTCTATATCATCATATTATATCACATGCTACGAAATAGTCCCATTAGTTACACATATTATTGCCCTCAAAGAATGCCCAGTATTGAAACAAGAGAACCTTCAAAACATTCAACGAATTTCAAATCCAAGGCTTTGAATAAATGATCTAAGCCAGACACAAAGTGTGTGTGTGCAAATGTTCCTTTGCAGATTCATCCCCAAGTAAGCCAACTCAATGATTTCGTCAAAAAATTGGGATCGATGGGTCAAACCAACCTAGATGTCTCAATTATGCATGTAGTTGCTTTTCTCAGCTCAATGTGGTATGGTTTTCTTTCTCTTTTGTCTCTCTATTTCTTTTCGTTTGAACTTCTTTTTTTTTTTTTTTTTTTTTTCTCTTTTTTTCAACACACCTACCCTTTAAGGTAGCATTTCTCCTCATGGTGGTCCTAATACTCCCCAGGGTAGCTTCACGCTTATCGGTTATAAGTGGTTTAATTCTTTTCATTAGAGACTTCTTTTATTTTCAACTATACCACACATCATAACACAAGAAAATTAGGATAGACATTTAGGCGAACGGTCATTCACCAACCAACAATTTTTTCAACTAGTCATATTGTCAACTACTCAGGTTTTCACTGCTAAAAACCTATAATTATGTGCTTATGAGTCTAACAAAGATCAACTACTCAAAGCATCAGATAAAAACACATCAAGAGTTTATCGTTTCTAGGATTTCACCCTAAAGCAAAATATTTCATCATCAGACTTATGTCTAACTGTTAAGGACTAAAAACATACAATTTTTTTCTTTCTTTTTCATTTTTTTTTCACAATGGTCTTTCTATCATTGCCGTAAATTTTATGTTCCTCGGTTTCCTCTTCCCCAATATCCATGTTTGTTAAACTCTCTTGACAAATCTTTCTTTCTTCTCTAACCCAACAGATATCTATGATGGCTTTAAGACACAGGGTTACATGATGCATGTATGCATGAGATGCGTGCGATGTATGAGATTATAATATGCATGTGGTTATCAAAAGCATAAATGGGCACTCTATAGGATATATGACTGATGAGCGGAAAATATATCAATATTTACCGCCCTTTTACTTAATATTTTGTTTAGTTTCTCGGGTTTGATGAACGATTTGATATGTTTTATTTTATTTTGCAGATAAAATAATATCGGGACTCAATGAAATCATTTAGGATGAAATGTGAATCAAATAAGGGCAATTATTGGACTTGATATATTAATTTTGGAGATTGGAAATTTGAAGGGGCGTTTTGACGAAGTGCAGTTTTGGAAATTCCAGTTTTGTGCATCTGTCGTATTGGGCATAACGTTTTACTCAGATATCGGATTGAGCTGATTCAAGTTCCGGATTAAAGAAGACTCAAAGATCTACAACTTTGAAAGAGAAAATATTTTCGAATTCTGATGATTTCATGACCGAAATTGATGAACCATCCAGAAGTGTGTGGAGTGTAATTATTAAAAGTCATTATCAATCATTTTCAAAGCAAAATATTAATTAATTAATAATTAATAAAAATTATCAAATCAACACCAAACAAGATAAGCAATTAGTGGAGCAATTATGGATTTGGTGGAGTAATTAGTGGAGAAATTAATAATGGATTGGTGGAGAATTTGATGGATGATTTGATGGAGGCAAAATTTTGCCTATAAATACCAAGCCATTTCATTTGTAAAATCATACTTTCTTCTTTGAAATTCTTAATGAATAAATAAGAAGATTGTATCTAGTTTGTTTATTTTTAGTTTTCAGTAATTAATTTTCAGTTTCGCACTTTCTTTTCTTACTTTTCAGTTTTTACTTTCCGCAATTTACTTTTACGCACAGTACTTTTCTTTCTTTAATTTTTAGTTTTTTTTTTTCAGTAATGAGGAGGTAATTTCCCCAGCTAGGGTGAAAGGTAATTCTTTTACTGTTACTATTTAGATTAATCTCCCTTAAAAATAATATATTCACTATTTAAAATACTGATTAATAAAGGATACCGCTATATTGGTCGGTTGGCAATTCAATTTAATCTGGTTTAAACCTGACTAATCAAGGATACCGCCAGATTGGTCGGTTGGTAAATTTATTTTGGTACGCCTTTATGGCTGGATTATGGACAAATATTACCGCCTATATGGCTGGTTGACTTAATTTGACTTTTAATCAGGATACCGCCAGATGGTCGGTTGGTAATATTATAACAAGTTTATATATTATTTTATGGGAGATTTCTAAATAAGTAGTAGTAAAAGTAATTCCTTTTACCTTAGCATTTATTTTACTTTTTACTTTATGTCTTTACTTTTCAGTATTTTACTTTATGTCTTTTATTTTTCAGTTATTAGTCATAGTTATGTGTTGTAACTAAATAGTTATCTGGGGTTGTGATGAATTTCAATATCACCGGTTTATAAGGGTTAGAATAGTTTGGGTATTATAAAGATTTATTTATTGAGTCTTAATCTTAATGCTTTTTATTAATTGGCCATTAATAAAATTGATTAGGTAAACTTAAAATGAACTAGACATAGGGATTTTAAGTTTAAGACCTTAGACTCAATAGCCCACGATCTTCCTTGAGGATAGATAACCCTTAATAGATTTCCTTACAGGATAGGAATATACCTGTCGGCGGGAGGGTAGCCATAATTGGAACTCAATCTTAATGAATCCAGATAATGTGGTTGACATAGGAATATGGTTCAATTGGGTTACACTGGGTATTGTGTGTCTGACCATCGACAGATGCTTTCGCATAATTTCGTGTTCCAGGTTAATAAATCAATGTTTACCCATCTATATAATATCACTTCATCTTTAAAATGGTATTGGAAGAAATCACAACCCTAGATCTTTGTGTCTTTTGTATTTTCTTTAGTATTTCTTTTGTCTTTTTATTTATTTATTTATTAGTAAAGCCATTCAACCAATCAAACAAACATATCTCTCTATCCATTTAATTAGATATTTGTAAATAAATAGATTCAACAATTAAAAAACAATAGGAATTAAGTCCTCGTGGGATCGATATTTTTATACTACTTGAACGATACGTGCGCTTGCGTTATACGTGTGTGTTTACGCCGGTCAAGTTTTTGGCGCGTTGCCGGGGACTTATATTTCTTGAGTTATTAATTTTGAAGCTATCTAATTTACCTGTATCTAATTTTCTTTATTTTTATCTGTAATTTTTATTTCTTCTTTTATTTTCAGGTGGGGAAACAAGGAACACTATTGGGAGATTGAAAGATCAAGAGCTTACAAGAAGATACACCCCAAATCTGGGAGCAACAGTCCGGTTTTCTGAGGCCTGTTGTCCAGCCCAACAATTATCACTGGATGCCAGAACCAAGCAATACCACATTTGCTCAACAGAATACAATGGAGAGATGTGAAATATGTGACGGTAACCACCCAAGTAATTATTGCGAGTACAACTACAATCCAGGGTGGCAGAGCTATCAAATCCTTCATGGTACGAAGAACCATCATACTTTCCATCTTATCCACCATCCACCTACTATCCTCAACAAAAACCAGAACCATCAGAGGAAGAACAATTGATTGATATGCTCAAAAAAAATTTCCAAGAAACGAGACGGAAAGTTGGATACAATGCTTGAAACAAGCCTGAAGCAACTTGAAAGTATTCAGAGACAATCAGAATTCATTCAGAGGATGACAGATCAAATGAGACAATTAACAGAAAACCAGAACTACATACCTCAAGAACCAGTTTCAGATGACACTGATGAAGCCTTCAAGTACCTAGAAATCCACAAAGACACTTCAACAGAGGAGGAGGCTGAGCAGTATCAACAACCAGAGGTATCAGTTCAGGAATCCGAACCGGCAAAGTCTCAATTTGACTTTTATTATTCAGATTCTGACGAGGATGAAGCTGATCTATTTGTACCAACTGCACCAACAACGGAGGATCAAACTTTTAATCCTCAAAATGAAGATCTTGGAGCATGTTTTACCATGATGTTTGAAGAAGATCTATCTGAACCATCCATTCCAGTCATATCAGAGGATGAAGACCTAATGTCAGAAACATCTTTGCATCCCCTGGTTGACAATTTTGAAGCATGTATTTCACAGATGACCGATGAAGAGCTGAATACAAAAATTTTACAATTCATCTATGAAGAAAATGTGGAGCAAGAAACAGAGCAAATGAATGAGCAAATGTCTGACCTTAATAAAGATCCAGAGCATTCAGGAGAAACATCGCTGTTTTGGGGAGTACAAATTAAAGATATCAACCAGAAGCTTGATAGAATGGAATTTCCATTCCAAGTCAAGCATCATACGAGACCTCCTGATTTTCTTTCTTTTTTGCAGGAACCACTGGAGTAACAATGAGCAAAAAGGTGGCACGAGCACTGAATGAGACAAAATATTTTTTGCCACTGTACCGTTGGAAGAGACCCTTCAAAAGCAACGCACATGGGATTGTCTTTAATCGGACATCCAAAACAACTCTGTGAAACCTCCTTGACAGATAGATTTCAGTCACGTCTGGCTGAAGACGAAAAATTTAGCGCTAGCAGGGAGGCAACCCATGCAATTTGTTGTATTTTTGTTTTTATATTTTGTGTATCCATGTGGTAGAGTTTTTAATTTTGTGTGTTATTTTTGTAGGGAAAAGCATAAACGGAGCATTTTAAGACAGAAGGAATGGTGTTTGGCAATCACAAAGTAGAGAAACAATTCATTAGCAATGGCTGAGTAAAGAATTAATTCTTGAGACGCATCCTAATGAATTTATACCAAACGAGTGGCGTATTGCGTACACAATTCCGTTACATTAATTATTGCTTTGATTCGCTTTTCTATTGTAATTATCTTTATTTTCGTAGACAGGATCCAGACTTTTTGACCTTTCACGATTTCTTTTGTTGTTTAACTAACAATCGTCCTCTGGAAGATATTAGTGCTATTATTACTCACCCTTTTTCAGGTACTATAAATTCAGCCTGTCATTACACTTTTGAAGGCATCCTGATTTGAAAAAGAAATACATAAAAAATATGGAAGCCACTTCAAGAAAACGAGTTGAAAACATCTGCGTGTTTTGCGGTAGTAGTGTTGGTACTAAACACAATACATAGAAGCAGCACAGGAATTGGGTCGAGTCTTAGATGCAAGGAATATGCACTTAATATATGGCGGAGGAAATCTTGGACTTATGGGGATCGTTTCAAAGGCTGTACAGGAAGGAGGCAGTCATGTTTGGGAATCATCCCAAAACCTTTGGCAGAGGCAAATCTTATTGTTCATCAAACGGAGAGGAACTGATCGTGCCAGGTATGTCTGAACGACTGGTAGAAATGATTAATCGAGCTGATGCTTTTATCGCTTTGCCAGGTGGCTTGGGCACATTGGAGGAATTTTTATAGTTCTATCTTGGGCGAACCTGAACATACACCAGAAAGAAACCGCTTGGATTGCTCAATATTGATGGATTTTATGATTTTCTTTGTGTGTTTCTTGATGATGCCGGAGAAATGGGTTCGTGTCAAAACCTATGAAAGAACTCCTCTTCACTGCCAGAACTGCCCCGGATCTAATTGACCAACTCATAGCCTATGAACCACAAGTTGACCCTATCCTTTCAAAGATAAATTGGTTCGAAGACAATTGTGGTAAGAGGCGTCGAATTAATCTGGATCTTAACCTTTAATTTCCTGTAGATTTTCAGCTAACCAGGTACGACCTTCTTAACTCTCCTATTACTGTTCAAGACATTGGGGACAATGTCTCATTTAGGTTGGGGGTGTGGGTGAGGTATAGTTAATAGTACTTGTTTGTATTGTGTTTTTATTTTTAGTCCAAAATTTTCGAAAAATACAAAAAAATTGAAAATTTTTCAAAAATTACAAAAATATGTTGCATTTTTGTGTTTTTATTTTAACTAAAAGGTGAAATTGGTAAGAAATAGCCGAGTAAGGAGTTTCCACTCTTGAGACGTATTTCAAACCATTTATTTCGAAACAAGTTAATTTTTGTTTATTTCATTTTGAATTATTTAATTTGTGAATTCTCCATAATACTGACTAAAATGAATCTTCATATGCTCAGTTGATAGATATTATCAACATACATGGTAACATACAGACATGAACTAAAATTGAAAAGTTTGTAATATTCAGTGCTCTAGTTTAATTGGAAGAAGCATCTTAAAAAAGCAATGGAGTAAAAAAAAAAAAAAAAAAAAAAAAAAAAAAAAAACGTCCGAGATCCGAGTTATTAAGTCTGTAAGGGTGTTTTAACACCTAGTGCCCTAAAACCAATTGGTTTGGGAGTCACTGGCCCAACACTCGCTACATGGATCAAAGATGCTGCAAAATATATATATATGAAGTCTGAGTAATTAAGTTCGTAGGGGTGTCTTAACACCTGGTGCCCTAAAGCCAACTGGTTGGGAGTCACCGACCCAAAGCTCGCTACATAGACGGAAGGTATTGTATATAAATAAAAAGTCAAAATTCAGAAAAATCAAAGAAAAAAATCAGAAAAATCAGAAAAAATTATTCCATTGCTACAAAAAGGTGTGAAATCTGATAGAACTTTAGGACAAAAATATTACTCTATTATCAACTGCACTTATGACTGTTGTGGGCAAAAATGAGTTGTTTAATATTATGTTGGCTGTGTATATGAAGAATGGTAAAAATAATCGGAGAATTTACTTATTTAGTAATTTAGAAAGAAACAAAACAACTAGAAACTTGTAGTAGAAGTTTCACCTGATTAGTTACTATCTTCTTTATTCTATTTTCTCTTGTCTTTTTGCTTTGTGTGCATTAGTTTTACTGCCTTTTTACTTTTGTAAAATGTTTGTGGGTATCATTGCTGTAAACCCTCACGAGACTACAACTCGTCCACTAGGGACACCTAGGGGTTTAAAGGCTTGTTGCATATGCTAAATGCAACCGTGATCCCTACGAAAGTGGCTTAGTTTAATTTTAATTTTATTTTGTTGTTTTGCTCGAGGACTAGCAAAATGTTAGGTTTGGGGGTGTGATGAGCGGAAAATATATCAAATTTACCGCCCTTTTACTTAATATTTTGTTTAGTTTCTCGGGTTTGATGAACGATTTGATATGTTTTATTTTATTTTGCAGATAAAATAATATCGGGACTCAATGAAATCATTTAGGATGAAATGTGAATCAAATAAGGGCAATTATTGGACTTGATATATTAATTTTGGAGATTGGAAATTTGAAAGGGCGTTTTGACGAAGTGCAGTTTTGGAAATTCCAGTTTTGTGCATCTGTCGTATTTTGGGCATAACTTTTTACTCAGATATCGGATTGAGCTGATTCAAGTTCCAGATTAAAGAAGACTCAAAGATCTACAACTTTGAAAGAGAAAATATTTTCGAATTCTGATGATTTCATGACCGAAATTGATGAACCATCCAGAAGTGTGTGGAGTGTAATTATTAAAAGTCATTATCAATCATTTTCAAAGCAAAATATTAATTAATTAATAATTAATAAAAATTATCAAATCAACACCAAACAAGATAAGCAATTAGGGAGCAATTATGGATTTGGTGGAGTAATTAGTGGAGAAATTAATAATGGATTTGGTGGAGAATTTGATGGATGATTTGATGGAGGCAAAATTTTGCCTATAAATACCAAGCCATTTCATTTGTAAAATTCATACTTTCTTCTTTGAAATTCTTAATGAATAAATAAGAAGATTGTATCTAGTTTGTTTATTTTTAGTTTTCAGTAATTAATTTTCAGTTTCGCACTTTCTTTTCTTTACTTTTCAGTTTTTACTTTCCGCAATTTACTTTTACGCACAGTACTTTTCTTTCTTTAATTTTTAGTTTTTATTTTTTTTTCAGTAATGTGGAGGTAATTTCCCAGCTAGGGTGAAAGGTAATTCTTTTACTGTTACTATTTAGATTAATCTCCCTTAAAAATAATATATTCACTATTTAAAATACTGATTAATAAAGGATACCGCTATATTGGTCGGTTGGCAATTCAATTTAATCTGGTTTTTAAACCTGACTAATCAAGGATACCGCCAGATTGGTCGGTTGGTAAATTTATTTTGGTACCGCCTTTATGGCTGGATTATGGACAAATATTACCGCCTATATGGCTGGTTGGACTTAATTTGACTTAATCAGGATACCGCCAGATTGGTCGGTTGGTAATATTATAACAAGTTTATATATTATTTTATGGGAGATTTCTAAATAAGTAGTAGTAAAAGTAATTCCTTTTACCTTAGCATTTATTTTACTTTTTACTTTATGTCTTTTACTTTTCAGTATTTTTACTTTATGTCTTTTATTTTTCAGTTATTAGTCATAGTTATGTGTTGTAACTAAATAGTTATCTGGGGTTGTGATGAATTTCAATATCACCGTTTATAAGGGTTAGATTATAGTTTGGGTATTATAAAGATTATTTATTGAGTCTTAATCTTAATGCTTTTTATTAATTGGCCATTAATAAAATTGATTAGGTAAACTTAAAATGAACTAGACATAGGGATTTTAAGTTTAAGACCTTAGACTCAATAGCCCACGATCTTCCTTGAGGATAGATAACCCTTTAATAGATTTCCTTACAGGATAGGAATATACCTGTCGGGCGAGGGTAGCCATAATTGGAACTCAATCTTAATGAATCCAGATAATGTGGTTGACATAGGAATATGGTTCAATTGGGTTACACTGGGTTTGTGTCTGACCATCGACAGATGCTTTCGCATAATTTCGTGTTCCAGGTTAATAAATCAATGTTTTACCCATCTATATAATAATCACTTCATCTTTAAAATGGTATTGGAAGAAATCACAACCCTAGATCTTTGTGTCTTTTGTATTTTCTTTAGTATTTTCTTTTGTCTTTTTATTTATTTATTTATTTAGTAAAGCCATTCAACCAATCAAACAAACAATATCTCTCTTATCCATTTAATTAGATTTGTAAATAAATAGATTCAACAATTAATAACAACAATAGGAATTAAGTCCTCGTGGGATCGATATTTTTATACTACTTGAACGATACGTGCGCTTGCGTTATACGTGTGTGTTTACGCCGGTCAATGACTATGGTTCATATGCGGGCTTATAAGGATATGGATAAAGGCTCCCGCCGGTGAAGGTTGCCCACAACTAGGTCTCCCCACTCAAGGTACGTGCCAACGAGTGATGATACCTGAAAGACTGTCAAATGGAGTTCTTATTGAAGATTCCCCAGAGGGAGGGTGGAGCGGACTCTCTTAAATACCCAAGCCTCTTAGGCTCTTATCGCCTTGGTGACAGGAATAAACAATAGGTCCTCCAAATTAGTCCATCACGGTAAGCTTCGAGTAAATGATTATCTAGGTGCCTTCACAGCTTTTCCTTTCAGCCATAGAAATGTAGTGAATAAAGGAAGAAACCAAACCATTACCTAGCTCTAATAATGCCTTTGATTAAACCCCTTCAACCCACTGTAGACATGGCTAACTAAAGCACAAATCACAAACATTACAAGACATTATTTCGGGGCCGATTATCTATCCCCAGTGGAGTCGCCAGACTGTAGGACACATAAATCGGTGACGCTGCTCCAGCCTCGCGGCCCGGTCGGGAGTACAGAGTAGCCCACGGGGGACTAAACTAGAGAAATAAAATGGAGTAGCCATCCAGTGTGAACTGAGAAATGATTTAAGGCCGCACTCACCCCTCGTAAGGGAAGACCTCAAACATTTGGGTTCGGAATGGTCCCTTACTTATGCCACTTGTAAGGAATAGATTTATGCGATAATATAATCGAGTCTACGCAACATACACATGCAAGATTAACTAATATCTAAGTCGACACACATAGGAGTAAAACCTATATCTAAGTTTGCATGCATAAAAGTAAATAAAATAAATGCGAGCACGTAATCTCATGAACACATTAAGTTGATAAATGTGGAATAATAAAACAACCATAAATGCAAATAAATACGAAATAGTAAAATACTAATAATGCGAAATAAATGTGGAACAATAAATATGTGGCCAAAGAACTCGGCCGTTTTTAATATAGGACTTTGCATACCCGGTTGGACATATTCCATGCCCAACCTAGCATGCCGTTTCCAGGACGAGAAAATAAAATATAACAAAGGGTGCCCTCAGGTCTTACCTTTTAAGTCGCTTCTTGGAAGTGCGTTACGTGGTCGTAAGAAGGGTTAATGCTCCGCAACTTTCCCGATTCGCTGGTTCAATGTTTTCCTTCGTCTTGGGCTACTATTTTCTCTATTTTTCTGCTGTTTTTGTTCACTGTTTTGGACTGTTTTAGTGTCGATTTTGGGACTGTTTTCAGGGGTTATTGTTTTTCTCGGTTTATAACTATTTTGTCACGATTTGGGGGCTGTTTTCTTGTCGGGATTTTGAGCCGTTGTTCATGTTGTTGACTTAGTCTTCTGTGTGTCGGTTTGTGGGGCAGTTATTGGCTTTAGGGTAATTTTCTTTGGTTGTTATGTTTGTTCTCACGTGGGTGGGGGATTATTGTGTCTTTGTTTTGCTGTCGGTTTAGTAGATACTTCACGTCCAGATGTGTGTTTTTAGCTTTTGCGTGTGTGTGTCATGGCTATTGGATGGGCGTTAGGGCTGCTGTCTTGGTCGTTTGTGAGGGGCTGAGTGTGGTTCACGTGAAGGGGCAGTAGGGTCTGTTTGTTTATGGAGGGGCGTTAGGGCTGCTGTCTTGGTCGTTTGTGAGGGGTTGTGTGAATGGTCTTTGGTTTTGTTGTTTGTGGTGAATAAGAGTGGTGGCTGTTGAGGTTATTGAGTGTCAAAGTTGCAGAGAGCTGCTAGGGTTTATTTGTTTGAGAGAGACGAGAGATGCATGGTGTTTAGGGTTTGTATATTATGTAGAGAGAGAGAAAGATCTGTGAAGCTGTACATGAAGAGATAGAGAAGAGAAGTGAGAGCCTAGGGTTTTTGTTGTTCTACGTGAGTGTGAACTTCTAGTGAGAGAGAGGGGGCGTGTGGTTGGTGGTTTGTGGGTTTGGGTGTGTAGCTTGGTGTAGGTTGCATGGGTTTTTTGGCCGAGGATAAATTTTAAAATAGAGATCCAACGAGCGAACCTGAGGCTAAGCAAACGAATTAAATCCAACAATGTATTGATTTTGATTTCCCCTTCCGACGTCCGTTTCCTGCGACTTCCGTAACTTATCGGGTAGTGCCTCCATACGAGAGGCTCATCATCGGGACTTATGTAGAAAAATGCAGTGCCTACAGTTGTGTTAAATACTAGTGCTTGATAGCATAGTTTATTTAAATGAATATATATTAATAATGATTGTATAGTTGTATGCTTACAAGGAAATGACATATATCAAGGATGCTAGAATATGATGGTATGATAACATATGCATATGTACAAGGTTGGTGATAGTGGATTAAATGTTTGACAGAAATAAAATTTTAGTATAACCGATTTGATGATATTTCAAGATAGTAAAAGTGACAAAGTTATTATAATTGTTTAATCTAGACTAGCACAGAGTATACAAAAAGAAAAAGAGAAATTATAGTAACGCAGCAAAAGCATGATGGTTTTTGATATGATAATTAGTAATATAGAAACTTGATATATGTTATGGATGTTTAAAGGAGTAAACAAGAAACATAATTTTAAGTATGAGTGTGATCAGATAAAAAGATTAGTAACTAGTAGTATAATTGGAAATGGATAGGAATAGATGGGTAACTCAGACCTAATACATAGTTGCATGGTCACATAGATAGTTCAGGTTAACATATAAACGGAACGTAGACTTTGCATGTGCATGTCGCTCAAGGAATAAGCATAGTTACTGAGTCTTATGACTCACACCACAGCAGTGTTTGAGTTTTACAGGTTGGTGACCAGACCGGTCAACCACATGAGTTGGAGCTTGAGAAGCCGGATAGCCGCGTTGCAGTCATCTAGTCACCAGGTCTTTGAGTATCAGAGTCAAGTTGTATAAGTGTAGTTGTATAAAAAATTGAGTTGTAAAAGTTTTTGTTTATATGTATTTTCAAGCATAGAGCCCAGTTGTATTTTGTCATGAGTTTGTTATCTTAGCATTATGTTTAATGTCGGGCCCTATAGGTTGTATTGAGGTGCTGGACTTGATCCAGGTTGTATGACTTTTAGCAGAGTTCATGACGAATTTTCGTCAGAATCAGCCTGTCTACTGCCAGTAGCATCCTGGCTTAGGCGGGATGTTACATTTTCATGGCATGATTTATTAAGCTTAAGTGTTCAAATTTGATTTGTCCAACTAAAGCTTATCTTATATTTATTTTTAATTTAATGAAATTAAAAAAATACAAAATGACTAAAATAACCCTAAAAGTCGGTTTGATGTATTTAAAGAAGAAAAATATTTTCTTCTACATCTAACCCACAACCATGGCCGATCAACCTCCAAATAAAAACCCTAAAATTTGTTTTGAACAAATCATGAAGAAACAAAGGAAAAATTCAAGGAAAAGCTTGGAAATCAAGAGATTAAAAGGTAATATTTCATAACCCAAGCTTGGAAATTGTTTTCATGTTTTCTTTAATTCTTGGAGTAGTTCTAGGGTTCCTTTAATTCTGAAAAATTGGGGTTTATGGTTGTGGTGGATGAATTGGGAGCTTGGATGCATGTGTAAAGTTGTTTTGGTTGATATTATTGTAATATTAGGCCAATTTGATCATTAGATGACATGTTACCTTTTTAGAGTGTTATGAACACTCTTGTAAGACCTAGAATTGTTCTAGGGTGCTTCATATGTGGTGACTTTGGTTGGTGCCTTGATTAATTAGATTAATCTTGAAAATTTTGGATTAAAGCATGAAAAATTGATGAATTCGGTTTATGGATCAAATCTGGTAGAACTGGAAATTTTTTGATGAATTTGATGTCATATGAATGTAATGGATGTGTTTAAGGTGTTAGAACAATTTTCGGAAAGTGTTTCGGAGTTGAAATAAGCGAAAACAGCAAAAAACGGCATTACTAGGTGACTTTTGAGCCAACCAGGTGATGACTGTCCAAACAATGAACTTGTCACTGTTTGGGCAGCCCATGAACTGCCCTTACACTATTGGGGCTGACATGGGTAGTCCCCATTAGTGTTGGGTGGTCGGTTCGGTAAAAAATGCATTTTGCGTCATTTTGCGGAAAAATATTTTTCGTAAGAGTTTCGCGACGTTATATATATTTATGTCGCTATTTGATATCGAATAAATAAGTTTAGGTGAAATATGAATAAATTATTCATATTAGATATTGAATAATTTATTTGGTAATTTGAAAAAGTTATAAATTACGATTTTGCCTGAACCGCGTTTCCGCCGCGCCATTCGCCCAAAACCCCAACAAAAAATTGGTATCAGAGCAGGTCTGATGCTTCATCCATTACATTATTCATGTTTGATATTAGATATTTAATCCAATTTTAATTTGCGCACATGCTTGCAATCTATATATGTTTCTTGACTTTTCGATTTCACGCTAACGAAAATGTAACAAAAACTTAATTGTTAAATTAAGTTATATTTTCTATAGATAGAATTGAATTGTTTAGAAAATGATTTAGATTAAAATTATGTATTTGATGTAGAGTATAGCTTCTTGAGGAAAATCCCCGTTTAAAATAAGGCTTTAAAGTGATGTGTATTGGATACATATTTCTTAGTCTGTTTTGTCAGTACGGTTTATGGGTATCTTTCTATAACTGCATCCGAGATTGTGCCAAAGCTGTGAGGGTGTAGGTTATAGAATTATTATCCATACCGATTGTATATTGATACTGGACAAATTCAAATGAAAGTTGAAATCCTAAACGTTCCAAAGCTGTCAGGACTACATTGGTAGCTTGAGTTTTTCATTGACAAGTGAAACCTTAATACGCCTCCTTGTGAACGTGCCAAAGCTTTCATAACGAGAAACGGTCAGGACCAAAACTAGGAGTCACTGGTGAGTGATTGACAATGGGTTGTCTACCTAATGAATATATGTAGGCGAGATCGTGCCAAAGCTGTGAGTCGAAATATATTCATGGGATCCTACTCTCACTATGGAATTCGATTTAATTATTGAATTTCCGTTGTCCGTTGGGGATTACGGTATTACGTAAAGTAGTGGGAGACATTGCTGAGTTTAAATTCCATAACTTAAACAGTGTGTAATATTTTGGAAAAGTCTGCCTAGTTTTCTATTTATTCTATATTGTTTATAGAATTATACTTTTAATCCATTGTATGCTTATTACTTGAATAGGCTTTCTGACTTTACTTATGGTTGCGTAATTCTAGAATAGGTTCTAGAAAAACAGTAGACTTAAATATTGTTTGATTAGTTGAAACCATCGGGAACTGTTGTTCCGATTTCCTTATAAATCAAGATGGTTTTTGACTTAGTTACTAAGTCACGATTAGAAATCTAAATAAATATCTGGTTTAGGATATAATAGTCTAGTAAGATTAGTTTCTTATGCAGTAAGAATTGACACGAATTAGTTCATGTCTCGAGATTCTTGACTGGCATTAACAAAACCTCATTAGGTATTTTGTTTATCTTATAATGACATTTCTTGGCTTTAATGACTTTTGGAAGTCACGTGTCTGACACAGTTTGCTAATCAATTAATTGTAATTGTTGTGAATAATTGAATGCAATTTATAAAGCTTAAGAAATGAGATGTGTATAGTTTTGTATTAAGAATGTCGATTCTCGCAATACGACAATTATAGGTATTGAATACCAGTCTCCCATCTAGTTATTTAAAAAATGTTTAATAACTGTTTTGATATTTGATATCAGAACTTGTGACTATTGGATAGTTACTTGTTCTGTAGAAACAGTTGTTAAATATTTTAAAGTGACTAGTAGTGTAATTAATGAGACGATAAACATTAAGAAAATATTCGGTAAAATAAATAACTTAGAACTGTGCTTTATGAGATTTTATCATATAAGCATTAGATGCTTGTTCCGTATGGCAAAGGATGGTCTGATACGAGTTCACACCACATATCCTTATCCATTTAATGAATATTGTATTCAAGATGTGATTAAATCTCATTTAACCAATGATCGTCATTTGACCACAAGATTTATTAGACTAATACATTGGATGTATGTAGTTTAATGAATTAGAAATTGCCTTGGATAGTTTTCTTACTTCGTAACTTTGTTAATGATTTTTCATGACTTAGTTACGTGTTTCTAATAGAGTACATGTTGAACATCTTGAATGTTTCGAGAACTTTCGATATGTTTCTGATGAAAGGAGAATAGAAAATTTTGAATGGTTCAAAGATATTCTATTTGTAGTGTTGAAAACTATATCTTTGAAATTTATTGTGAGTCTTTCAATAGTTCAAAAATGTTTGATATAATCAAACATATGAATTTAAGGCAATTAGTTCTAAAGTTATTTAATGAATATGATTCTTACTTAATATTAAACTTCCGAGATTCCATTTTGATGGAATTGGTCAGTGGGAGTTATCGAATCTTATATGATTTGATTCGTTGATATTGAGTGTTACCGAATTGGATTTCAATACTGTTGAGGTTATGCTTCAGAAACACTAATTCATCTCTTTAATTAAGGTTCCATTCGTTCTTACAGTTACATATATGATATGTATTGTAGATAATTCGAATCTTGAAAAGTTTGAGATTTGAAACTTTCTTTTGTATAATGGTTATATAATTGAAAGTACTTGTGCCTCGGAGGTACGAGTGAAAGGTTTATCATTTATTCTATTTAATGGAATATTGTATTGTATTTGATAGAATATCTTTTCTACGACCCCGAGTAATAAATTTTTGTTATTACTTGGTGTGTATAACATTGGATGCAGACAGTTGTAGAAAAGACTTGACTTATTGAAGTCAAATGTGAGAATGATAAACTGTAATAGAACTACATAATTAATTAGGGATATTTAATGATTAAACCTTCTTGGATTGATATTGTCTCATATCTTATAATCCAGAACTAATCATAAGGACTTTTATCATTTATAAATATTCAAGAAATCTAATTACAAAATGATAAAATAGCAATTTCCATTGTCACATAGTTAATTTGTACAAAAACCACAATGTCTTTTATAAATAGTGACGTTATGGGTCACAATTGTCCAACAATCTCCTACTTGGCCTATAGCCAGTCACTCAAGTATCTAACACCTGAACTATGTACATGTCGCTCAATCTTTTGCTGAGGAATAGCTTTCGTCAGCGGATCTGCAATGTTCTCATCTGATGCGACCTTCTCGATCTTCACATAGCCACGATGTATGATCTCATGAATCGGATGGAAACGTCGAAGAACATGTTTGGATCTTTGATGAGACCCCGGTTACTTAGCCTGCGCTATAGCCCCGTTATTGTCACAATACAATGGAACAGGCTCAGCTGCTAACGGAAATACTCCTAATCCAATTAGGAATTTACGGATCCAAACTGCCTCTTTTGCTGCTTCAGCTGCAGCAATATATTCCGCTTCTGTTGTTAAATCGACAACAGTCTCTTGCTTGGAAGATTTCCAGCTTACTGCTTCGTTATTCAAACAAAATATGTACCCAAATTTCAACTTACAGTGGTCTTTATCGGTTTGGAAACTTGCATCGGTAAACCTAGTTACCTCAAGTTCTCCATCTCCATAGATTAAGAACGCATCCCTAGTTCGTCTAAGATACTTAAGGATGTTCTTAACCGCAACCCAGTGACCATCACCTGGATCGGCCTGATAGCAACTACACATGCTCAAAGTATAGGGGACATCAGGTCGCGAACATATCATAACATACATGATCGATCCGACTACAGAAGTGAACAGGATCCGACTCATGTTGTCTCTCTCATCTTGAGTTTTAGTACACATGTCCTAAGATAGAGTGACACCATGTGACACTGGCAAAAGTCCCGTCTTAGACTATTCCATGTTGAATCCCTTTAACACTTTGTCAATGTACGTGCTATGAGAGAGTCCAAGCAGCTTTCTAGATCTATCCCGGTAGATCTTTATTCCCAGAATAAAGGCTGCTTCTCCCAGATATTTCATTGAGAATTTTAATGAAAGCCAAGCTTTCATTGATTGTAGCATGGGAATGTCATTGCCAATAAGCAATACATCATTACCGTAAAAGACAATGAATGTCAGTGCGCTCCCACTAACCTTCTTATATACACAAGGATCATCCTCATTTTGAACGAAATCATATTCTTTTATGATCTCATCAAAACGTTGGTTCCAAGAACGCGATGCTTGCTTCAATCCATAAATGGATCGATTTAACTTGCAAACCTTGTCTGCATATTTTGGTATGACAAAACCGTTAGGCTGTTGCATATGAACATCCTCCAAAAGGTTTCCGTTAAGGAAAGCGGTTTTGACGTCCATCTGCCATATTACATAATCGAAATACGCTGCAATAGCAAGCATTATCCGAATGGATTTAATCATGGCAACGGGTGAAAAAATTTCGTCGTAATCGACACCATGTCGTTGACGATACCCTTTCGCTACAAGCCTAGCTTTGTACATTTGTATGTTGCCATCTATGTCGGTCTTCCTCTTGAAGACCCATTTGCAACCTATTACGCCTTCTGGTGCATCAACCATTGTCCAAACTTGGTTGGTGTACATGGAATCCATTTCAGATTTCATGGGATCTTGCCATAAACCGGAGTCGATACCTTGTATTGTTTCCTCATACATAGCCGGTTCGTCTTCCTCGATAAGATTAATATCAACAAGAGGTGAGATCAGAAACCCATACCTCTTAGGTTATTTTCTGACTCTCTCCGACCTACGCGGTTCTTGTGTATTCAAAGATTGTGGTACAGTCTCAAACCTGACGAACTGTTCATGTTCCATTAAGGAATCGGTGCGATGAACAGTATCACTCCGATTTTCATCGAGTTATACTTTCCTCCCACTACCACTGCATTTAGGAATTCCTTCTCAAGGAAAACCGCATGTAGAGCAACAAATACTTTGTTCTCTTGTGGGTTGTAGAAGTAATATCCTTTGGTTTCCCTAGGATAACCTACAAATAGACACTTCTCCGATTTGGGTTCAAGTTTGGTACCATCCAAACGTTTAACGTACGCCCAGCAACCTCAAATCTTCAGGAATGAGAAACCCGATTTCTTTCATGTCCATATTTCATACGGAGTCTGTTGAACAAACTTTGACGGAACCTTATTCAAAATAAGTATTACACTGTTCAATGCATATCCCCGGAAGGAAATAGGTAGCTCAATGCGACTCATCATCGACCTTACCATTTCCAGCAAAGTTCGGTTTCTCCGTTCAGACACACCGTTTAATTGAGGTGTTCCGGGAGGAGTCCACTGTGAAAGAATACCATACTTTTTCAAGTAATTGAGAAACCTATTGCTCAAGTATTCTCCACCACGGTCCGACCGTAATGTTTTAATACTTTTGTCGGTCTGATTTTTCTACTTCGTGTAGAAACTCTTTGAACTTCTCAAAAGTTTCCGACTTGTGTCTCATAAGATACACATAACTATAACGCGATGCATCATCCGTAAAGGTTACGAAGTATTCATATCCACCTCTAGCCTGGTTATACATGGCTCAACTATGAATGAGGGCTAACAGTTCGGTGGCACGTGCACCTTTACCGCTAAAAGGTGTTTTAGGCATTTTACCTAGTAAACAAGATTCGCAGACGTCATATGAATTAGGATCAAATCCGTCCAAGTACCGACTATTCGAAAGTGTGGATATACGAGTCTTGTTAATGTGTCCCAGATGACAATGCCACATATAAGTTTCATCTTTGTTACTTAATTTAAGCCTTTTGTTTGTTACAGTATATGTTTGAGATTGATTTATATTCAAAATATAAAGACCATTATACACATCAACATTGCATATCTCAATATCAAATTATACATAAAACACCCAGTGTTTCTAAATACAAAAGTATACCCACATTGGGCTTAACAAGATACAGAAATAATATTCCTAGTCAAACTAGGTACATAATAACAGTCTTATAAGTTTAGTACATGCCCCGATGGCAGTTCCAAAATATAAGTCCCAACGGCAAAAACAACGACTCTAGTCCCATTTCCAACTCAGAGGTCAATCTCTCCTAAGGCCAGTCTCCTGTTAATCTGCAAATCCTGCACATCAGTACATATATGAGTACCACAACCAGAATCAAAAATCCAATTTTTAAAACTAGAAGTAGACATGTTTATTTCTATAACAAACATACCTGAAGCCGGTGCCTTGCCCGCTTTGATTTCCTTCATGTGCGCCTTGTACTCATGACAGTCAGGCTTCCAATGACCTCGTTTGCCACACTGTAGGCAGACATCTTGGGATTTGTCCATAGCCTTCCCATAAGACTTTGATGATTTGGCCTTGCCCTTCTTCTTCTTCTTCACACCTCCAGTAGCCTTTGGCCAAGCCTTGGCAGACTGAGATGTTGAAGCGAAGTGCGCCTCGAGATTTTTGCCCTTCAAAAGCTCAATTTCTGCTTCACGCAGCATTGCCATCAACTCTCCAAGAGTATGGTCTTGGTTCATCATATTGTAGTTCATGATGAACCCGCTCTAGCTCTCAAGAAGAGACTGCAAGATCAAATCTATAGAAGTCTCAGCCTCAAAAGTTATGCCTAGCTGACCCAACTGTTCGATGTCAGTAATCATCTGCGACACATGGTGCTCGACAGATGTACCCTCTGACATTCGAGAGCGAAAGAGCTTCTCCTGTAATTCATACCTTTGTGATCTAAGGTTAGATCGATGAAGGTCCTTAAATTTTTCCATCATAGTATATGGATCCAATCACTTGTTCTGGCGATGAAATTGAGGGGTCATTGCAGCGAGCATAACAGATTGAGCAGTTGAGTTGTCATCGCTATGAGTCTTCCAAAGATCAAGCTCAAGCTGTTGATCATTTTCGGGCTTAAGCCCGAGAGGTCTCTCTATCGTATAGAGCATTCTCTCAGCCCCTAGGATAATCCTGAGGTTCATATCTCATTCAGGAAAGTTCTCACCATTAAAGACATTTTCGCCAATGATAATGTCTCTAACCCCGATCTTTCCAGCCATCTTAATTGCAATAGTCTAACTATTAATGATTTTTTGGTACAGTCCAACTGTTACAAGAAAATAATAAAATATTAGTCCAACTAATAAATACATAAAATGACAAAATAATTTGAAAGCGCGTATTGGTAAGTATTAGAACGAAATTGAAAATTCAATACAAGCCTCCCACTATTTTTCGGCGAGCCTCTAACCCTCTGTTGAGTACTCGGGAAACCTAGTTTCCTAGTGGGCTAGGATCCCGTTAAATAACACACAACCTTGACATTGGCCAACAAGCTGTATGATATTTAACTAGGTAGATCTCTAAGATCAATTGGATCTCATCCAATTCCTAGATCCGGTAGGTGGACCACCAAGTCCGAAACATATATACAATATATATGCCAATATATCCAATATATTTTCCTAACCTTTTCCTCTGAATCAACTAAGCCTTGGCTTTGGCTCAACAAGCTTAATGATTCCAGTTAAGTGGGACCCATTGACTTTGGAAAGCTTCGTAATCCATATCGATGAACAAGAAATGATCTTGACTTTGGCCAACAAACACAACTTGCCTAAGACATGCGATATGGAACAAAGCTTTCATGGTTCAAACACATCCGCGATGGACATTGATCTTGACTTTGGCCAACAAACCAATGTCAAATTTGGATCTTGAGAAAGAATCACTCAATGGAAGGAAATCACTTAATATTTGTTGAAGGTTTTTCGTGTAAATTGGCAACCAATTTATTATCTTTGATTGGGTCTCATCATACACCCTTAAGCATGCATTCTTAAAGCATAATAAGGCGTAATAAATAAAATAATAATGATATGCGGATGGATATCTCACAAATTATTCCTAGAACAAATCACTCTATTTCCTCTCCCCGGCTAGCACTATTCTAACTTCTACCCAATTACGTAATACAATAAAGAAACCTCATTAACATTGAGGGGAATTGGTGAGAAGAGAATTACAAAGAGTAAAAAAATAAAGGCTGGAGCAGGTCCAATTTAATAAATTCTAAATTTATTACAACAATTTCCAAAATTGCCCTCACCCGTCTAATATCCATCCGATATATATTATTCATACAATACATCCATGTATTCATACAAAGCATTTTATTCAATCAATCTAATCCAAATAATTAATCTTTGGATTAAGTGATCATCCAATGTTCAAACAACGATTTGATTTGCGCGAGTCCAACTCATTTAAGAATAAGTACTCAAAGTGCGAATTCTTGAATTATATCGAACTACAATTTCAAATCCGATTTAATTTGTATTCAATACTAATTCTTATTTAATTCCAAATTAATTAATTACATTTTTTTAATGTGCCTTTTAGACTTAGATTCTAAATCCAATCTTAATGGGTCTCAAAGGCCCATTTAACATCCAATGTTAATTTAATTAAAGTCCAATGGGCTTTTAATTAATTTCATAAGGCATGGGCTTTGGCTAACATGGGTCAAACCCAATTGCCAAGGCCCAATTAATGAATCACCTTATTTGCCATAAAATTAATTTTGGCCCATTAGGCCCAATTTAATTTAAAAGGTCCATTTATTATATTTGAACTTAACGGAATGGTTTTAGGCCCAATTTGGATCCAATCCAATTGTCTTAAACCAACTTGGCCCAACTTAGCCCATTAGGCCCAAATATAATAATTTTGGCCTAATTCCAAATTAAAGCCTAATTAATATAATTCCAATATTCCAAATATCACAATTTATTTAATTAAAGTGTATAGCCATAATTAATTAGTTAAATTAATATTTCCAAAACACCAATTTAATAAATGAATCATGCTTAATCATTATCAATTCATGTTCAACATAATAGAAGCAAAATCAAACTCCAACATTGTAGGCATTGCATTTTTGCATATAAGTCCCGATGATGAGTCTCGTATGGAGACACTACCTCTTTGATTGTGAAAGCCGCGGGAAACGGACGTCGGAAGGGCGAAGTTGGAATTTGGCATTTGGTCGGATTTAACTCGCTTGTTTCGCTTCAGGTTCACTTGTTGTACCTCTATTTTAAAACACATCAAACCCATTAAATCACATCTCACAAATTAAATAATTAAAACATTTAAAATACATGTCACAAATTAAAACAAATTAAATTAAACTTAAATTTAATTAAATTAAATCACATTCACAAATTAAATTAAATTTAAATGAAATGAAATGAAATCAAATCAAAATAAATTCATTCATAATTTAATAATTCACTCACCAATTTAAAAATGATTCACTCACCAAATTTAAATAATTTCTTGCCTTAAATAATTAAAATTAAACAAAATTAAATTATATGATTTCTTTCCTATTCCAAAAGCCATGCAAACCCTAACCCTACCCTCTCTCTATAAAAGAATAACATAACCAACCCTAAGGACCTTCCTCTCTCCTCTCTCTGACTCACGCATACACAAAGAAACCCTAGCTCCTCCACACACTGCCACCTAGCCTCCACGCCTTCAAGCACTCAATAGCGCACTAAAAACCCTTCAAACAACAACCACTCACGTAACAGGCCTGCCCCTTTATGCACACAGTTCACACAAACCATCACAAACTGCCAGCCAACCTCACGCCTCAAGAGCCCCTCACAAACCTAGCCATTCAGTAATGTAACTGCCCCTTCAACGCCTAAAAACACGTCCCCACACATACCCCCTCA
Organism: Zanthoxylum bungeanum; assembly: GCA_019454045.1. Lineage (NCBI taxonomy): Eukaryota > Viridiplantae > Streptophyta > Magnoliopsida > Sapindales > Rutaceae > Zanthoxylum > Zanthoxylum bungeanum. The sequence continues at coordinate 126,105 of SKCR01024972.1, read as the reverse complement.
AACACCTTCAACGCATCAGCCTTGAACACGTCTCCCTATCATTCTTCACGCAGACCTTCATCTCTCTCTCTATGGAGACACGGCCACTCACGGTATCTTCAAGTTGCAAACACAACCTCACAGGCCACACACGGCAGTACAAGAACCCTAAAAGCCCTCTAACTCATCAACAAACACATCCATGTAACCCTCCTTCAAGCGCAAGGCAGCCTTCATTCACAGACACGCCACATAGCCCCATGTCCACTAGCCACAAAGCCACGCACACACTCACTCAAGACCTAAGCTACACCCACGAAACACACTACCCTCCACTCGTCACTTCACTGCCTCACGCCAACCCTTAAGCCACATGCCCCGAATTTCACGCACTAGGCACTCACACACATAGCCTTAAAGCAAGCCAACCTCACACGTCAACACACCAGCCCTAGTCACATGCGCCTATAGTAAGCCATCTGCCCCACTCAACTTTTAACCCCACTGCCTTCAACTCACGCCATAACAAGTAGCAACCCTACAGCCCACAACAACAATGTGAACCAAGCCTCCATAATAGCCTCTTTAACTGCACGCACATAGCCCCCGAAACTGCCCAAAAAAAAGTCCCCAAAACACCCCCCAAAACTGCCGAGAATAGTCCCCTAACACACCTGAAAATAGTCCAGAAAACCCCTAAAACACCCCCCGAAACTGCAGCAGAATAAGCACAAAATAGTCTCCAAAAACTGCCCAAAACAGTAACAAAAACTGCCCCTGGAACCCTTCCAAAACTGCAGTCCAAACCAGTCCAAATAACCACCGAAACTATCCAGAAACAGACCCTAAAACAACAGCAAAACGGAGTGAAAACAGCAGCCCGAACAGCCAAACATCGAGGAAAAATGTTGGATTAGTGAACCGGAAAAGTTACGGAATATCAACCCTTCCGACGGCCGTGTAACGCGCTTTCAAGAGACGACAAAAGAGGTTAGACCTGAGGGCACCTTTTATTTATTATCTTTCGTTTCTTTTATCTATTATCTTTCATTTCTTTTATTTTTTTTAATATATTATCGCATGAGAGTCGTTTATTGAGGCATGATGTGATTGTGGATGGGCGAAACGTGTGTTCCCTTTTGTGGTATATAGGATGGAAACCCGGACGTAAATTCCGTAGCCGAATCTGAATGGACGGTAGTGCGGTTTGTACTCGGGATACAACGCCACGTACCACTTAAGAGACATATGTTTCGTTCCATCCAAACTTGTATTTGAGCATGATATAATTTGTAGGTTATTTATCTATTGTTTAAAGCATGATTTGTCATTGTTTATTATTTATTGTCAAATCATGATAATGTTAGTTTTATGCATGATAGGTTGCTTAGTTTATGTTTATATTCAAATAGTTATTTCTTTATTTCAATTGAATGGTTTGATATGCTCGTTGTGTTCTATTGTGTGTTTACTGTTTAATGATTTACTTTCCAAGCATGCAAACTTAGATTAGGAGTTACTCTTATGAATGCATATTAGATCTAGGACATTCTTGAGCATACACCTTGAATAGATTCGGTCAGTTTATTGCACAAATTATATCATCACAAGTGACATAAGTAAGGGACCATTCTGAACCCAACGGTTTGAGGTCTTCCCTTGTGAGGGGTGAGTGCGGCCTTAAATCTTTATCCCGGTTCACACCGGGTGGCGACTCCATGTTACATCTCCGGTTTAGTTCCCCCGTGAGCTATTCCGTACTCCCAACTAGGCTGCGAGCCTAGAACAGCGTCACCGATTTCTGTGCCCTACAGTCTGGCGACTCCACTGGGGATCTAGAGAATCGGCCTCGAAATCATGTCTTGTGATGTGTATGATTTGTGCTTTAGTTGACCGTTTCTATAGTGGGTCGAGAGAGTTCAATCAAAGGCATTTTTATAAACCCACATGTGAACCATAGTTGTATATCCTATAGAAGTTGCCTCTTTATGCTTTTTGATAACCACATGCATATTATATCTCATATGTGGCATGCATCTCATGTATACACGCATCATGTTAACCCCGTGTTGTAAAAGCCATCGTAGATATCCGTTGGGTTATAAGAAAAAAAGGGTTTGTCAAGAGGAGTTTAGCAAACATGGATAGCGGGGAAAAGGAAATCAAGAAATAGAAAACCTCACGGCAAGGATAGAAAGACCATTGGGGGGGCCTTCAAAAAAAAAAGAGAAAAAATAGAAGAGAAAAAAAAGAAAAAGAAAAAAAAGAAAAAGAAAAAGAAAAAAAAAAGAGAGAGAAAAAAAATTGTTTGTTTTTAGTCCTTGATAGTTAGACATAAGTCCGGTGATGAAATTGATTGCTTTAGGGTGAAACCTTAGAAACGATAAACTCTTGACGTGCTTTTATCTGATACTTTGAGTGATTGATCTATGTTTGACTCGTAAGCACTTGATTATGGTTCTTAGCAGTGAAAACCTAAGTAGTTGGCAAAGTGACTAGTTGAAAAAATCGTAGGTCGGTGAATGACCGTTTGCTTAGATGTCTAGCTTGATTTGCATATGTTATGATGTGTGGTATGGTTGAAAATGAAAGAAAAGTCTCTAAAGAAAAGAATTAGACCGCCTATAACCGATAAGCGTGAAGCTACCCATGGGTGAGTATTAGGACCACCATGAGGAGAAATACTACCTTAAAGGGTAGGTGTGTCAAAGAATGAAAAAAAAAAAAAAAAAAAAAAGAGAAAGAAAAAAATGAAGTTCAAAATGAAAAGAAAAAATGAGAGACAAGGGAAAAGAAAGATAAAACCAAACCACATTGAGCACGAAAAAGTAATTGCGGAATATAATTGAGACATCTAGGTTGGTTTAACCCACCGATCCCGATTTTTGAAACGAAATCATTGAGTTGGCTTGCTTAAGGATCAAGTTGTGAAAGAACCTTTGCACACACACTTTGAGTCTGGCTTAGATCATTTATTCAAAGACTTGGATTTGAGTTGCATTGGGTGTTTTGAAAGTTCTTTGGTTTCATTACTGAGCATTTTTTGAGGACAATGATATGTATAACTATTGGGACTATTTCGTAGCTTGTAATATAGTATGATGATATAGAAGGCCCCACCATGTGGTTCATCTTGACCAAGTACAAACAGCGAAAATCAGAAAGCTAAATCAAGACTGGGGGCGACCAGTCTACCACCTCGCAAATAAGGGAAACAACGAGATCTTGAGCCATGAGACGAAAGAAAACTGAGCAATCACCAGAAGAGAATTGACAGAAAGAAACCATAAGCAGACCCAGGGGGTAACCGAAGAACATCTATAAACAAAGGGCGCCGAAGAGCACAAAGAAAACCTAACCCACCAGAATAGGAAATTCATTCATGCATGCATGCATACACGTAGCATATTTTGCATTCTTTTTTGTGTTTGTCTTGTTTTGTATTCACAGGTTTCAAAGAAGAAAAAGAGAAAGTCGCAAATGCAAGCCAACCAGAAACAACAACATAGCAGCATCAGTTTTGGGGATGAGTCCCAGGGTCGAGGCCCACATCGTCAGAGTGTTGGAATGAATCTAGGAATGAATCCCAGGGTCGAGGCCTGCATTATCATCAGTTTCAGGAATGAATCTCAAGGGGCGAAGCTCGTATTATCAGCAGTTTTCGAGAATAAATCCCACAAGGTCGAGGCCCACATTATCATCAGTTTCAGGAATGAATCCCAAGGGGCGAGGCCCACATTATCAGTAGTTTTCAAGAATGAATCCCAGAGGGTCGAGGCCCACATTATCACCAGTTTCGGGAATGAAGCCCAGGGAATAAAGCCCATATTCAGCACGGTTCAGGAATGGACCACCTCACAACACGATTCGGGAATGAACCATCACATCAGTATCAGCTTGGGGGTGACTCCCACATCAGTATCGGTCTGGGGGCGAGGCCCATATCAGTATTAGTTGGGGGCGAGGCCCACATCAGCATCAGTTTTGGGGGTGAGGCCCACATCAGTATTAGTTTAGGGCGAGGCCCACATCAGTATCAGTTTGGGGTGAGGCCCACATCAGTATCTGTGTGGGGCGAGGCCAATATCAGTATCAGTTTGGGGCGAGGCCCATATCAGTATCAGTCTGAGGGCGAGGCCCATATTAGCATCAGTATTGGCATGGGGGCGAGGCCCATATCAGTATCAGCATGGGGTCGAGGCCCATATCAGTATAGTTTTGGGAAAGAATCCCAGGGTTGAGGCCCACGTCAGTATCAGTTTTGGGGATAAGTATCAGGGTCGAGGCCCACATCAGCAGTTTTGGGGATGAGTCCCAGGGTCGAGGCCCACATCAGTATCAGTTTTGGGGATGAGTCCCACGGTCGAGGCCCATATCATTATCAGTCTGGGGGCGAGGCCCACATCAGTATCAGTTTGGGGCCATGCCCATGTCAGTATCAGTTTGGGGCGTGGCCCATGTCAGTATCAGTTTGGGGCGAGGTCCATATCAGTATCAGTGTGGGGCGAGGCCCATATCAGTATCATTCTGGGGGCGAGGCCCATATAGGTATCAGTATAAGGGCGAGGCCCACATCAGCATTAGTCTGGGGGGCGAAACCCACATCAGTTTGGGGGCGAAGCCCACATCAGTTTGGGGGCGAGGCCCACATCAGTATTAGTTTGGGGATGAGTCTCGGGGTCGAGGCCCACATCAGCATCAGTGTCATTTTTGGGGATGAGTCCCAGGGTCGAGGCCCATATCAACATCAGTATCAGCTTGGGGGCGAAGCCCACATCAGTTTGGGGGTGAGGCCCACATCAGTGTCAGTTTGGGGCGAGGCCCACGTCAGTATCAGTTTGGGGCGAAGCCCACATCAGTATCAGTTTGGGGCGAGGCCCACATCAGCATCAGTCCAGGTTCGAGGACCCACTACATCATCAGTTCGAGGGCGAGGTCCCTATTTTCAGCGGTGTTGGGTCGAGGTGCCCAGGGTCGAGGTGTTTCTGTTGTCGGTTGTAGTTCCGGGTCGAGGTGCCCACTACATCACCAGTTCGAGGGCGAGGTCCCTATTGACAGCGGTGTTGGGTCGAGGTGCCCAGGGTCGAGGTGCCCAGGGTCGAGGTGCGCCCATTATCGGTTGTAGTTCCGGGTCGAGGTGCCCACTACAGCATCAGTTCGAGAGCGAGGTCCCTATTATCAGCGATCTTGGGTCGAGGTGCCCCCGTTGTCGGTTGTAGTTCCGGGTCGAGGTACCTACTACATCATCAGTTCGAGGGCGAGGTCCCTTTTGTCAGCGGTATTGGGTCGAGGTGCCCCCATTATCGGTTGCAGTTCCGGGATGCGTCATAGGGTCGAGAGCCCACTGCATTATCATCAATTCAGTTCAACACAACATGCAAGTCAAGTGGCAGCTGGCGAGCCAGTTAAGTAAAAATGCATTGCACGTACTTTGATAGGATTGTCATTGCCACACACTACACAAGTCCCATCAAAGTGGGGGCGACTGTAGGCATTGCATTTTTGCATATAAGTCCCGATGATGAGTCTCGTATGGAGACACTACCTCTTTGATTGTGAAAGCCGCGGGAAATAGACATCGGAATGGCAAAGTTGGAAATTGGCATTTGGTCGGATTTAACTCGCTTGTTTCGCTTCGGGTTCGCTTGTTGGACCTCTATTTTAAAACACACCAAACCCATTAAATCACATCTCACAAATTAAATAATTAAAACATTTAAAATACATGTCACAAATTAAAACAACTTAAATTAAACTTAAATTTAATTAAATTAAATCACATTCACAAATTAAATTAAATTTAAATTAAATGAAATGAAATTAAATCAAATCAAAATAAATTCATTCATAATTTAATAATTCACTCACCAATTTAAAAATGATTCACTCACCAAATTTAAATAATTTCTTGCCTTAAATAATTAAAATTAAACACAAATTAAATTATATGATTTCTTTCCTATTCCAAAAGCCATGCAAACCCTAACCCTACCCTCTCTCTATAAAAGAATAACATAACCAACCTTAAGGACCTTCCTCTCTCCTCTCTCTGACTCACACATACACAAAGAAACCCTAGCTCCTCCACACACTGCCACCTAGCCTCCACGACTTCAAGCACTCAATAGCGCACAAAAAACCCTTCAAACAACAACCACTCACGTAACAGGCCTGCCCCTTTACGCACATAATTCACACAAACCATCACAAACTGCCAGCCAACCTCACGCCTCAAGAGCCCCTCACAAACCTAGCCATTCAGTCACGTAACTGCCCATTCAACGCCTAAAAACACGTCCCCACACATACCCCCTCAAACATCTTCAACGCATCAGCCTTGAACACGTCTCCCTATCATTCTTCACGCAGACCTTCATCCCTATCTCTCTGGACACACGGCCACTCATGGTATCTTCAAGTTGCAAACAGAACCTCATATGCCACACACGGAAGTACAATAACCCTAAAAGCCCTCCAACTCATCAACAAACACATCCATGTAACCCTCCTTCAAGTTCAAGGTAGCTCTCATTCACAGACACGCCACATAGCCCCCTACCCACTAGCCACAAAGCCACGCACACACTCACTCAAGACCTAAACTACACCCACGAAACACACTGCCCTCCACTCGTCACTTCACTGCCTCACGCCAACCCTTAAGCCACATGCCCCGAATTTCACGCACTAGGCACTCACACACATAGCCTTAAAGCAAGCCAACCTCACACGTCAACACACCAGCCCTAGTCACATGCGCCTATAGTAAGCCATCTGCCCCACTCAACTTTTAACCCCACTGCCTTCAACTCACGCCATAACAAGTAGCAACCCTACAGCCCACAACAACAATGTGAACCAAGCCTCCATAATAGCCCCTTTAACTGCCCAAAATAAAGTCCCCAAAACCCCCCGAAACTGTCGAGAACAGTCCCCTAGAACACCTGAAAATAGTCCAGAAAACACCCAAAACACCCCCTGAAACTGCCGCAGAATAAGCACAAAACAGTCCCCAAAAATGGCCCAAAACAGTAACAAAAACTGCCCCTAGAACCCTTCCAAAAATGCAGTCCAAATAACCACCGAAACTGTCCAGAAACTGACCCTAAAACAACAGCAAAACGGAGTGAAAATAGCAGCCCGAACAGCGAAACAGCGAGGAAAAAAGTTGGATTAGTGAACCGAAAAAGTTGCGGAATATCAACCCTTCCGACGGCCGTGTAACGCGCTTTCGAGAGACGACAAAAGAGGTTAGACCTGAGGGCACCTTTTATTTATTATCTTTCGTTTCTTTTATCTATTATCTTTCGTTTCTTTTATTTATTTTAATATATTATCGCATGAGAGTCGTTTATTGAGGCATGATGTGATTGTTGGATGGGCGGAACGTGTGTTCCCTTTTGTGGTATATAGGATGGAAACCCGGACGTAAATTCCGTAGCCGAATCCGAATGGACGGTAGTGTGGTTTGTACTCAGGATACAATGCCACGTACCACTTAAGAGACATATGTTTTGTTCCATCCAAACTTGTATTTGAGCATGATATAGTTTGTAGGTTATTTATCTATTGTTTAAAGCATGATTTGTCCTAGTTTATTATTTATTGTCAAAACATGATAATGTTAGTTTTATGCATGATAGGTTGCTTAGTTTATGTTTATATTCAAATAGTTATTTGTTTATTTCAATTCAATGGTTTGATATGCTCGTTGTGTTCTATTGTGTGTTTACCGTTTAATGATTTACTTTCCAAGCATGCAAACTTAGATTAGGAGTTACTCTTATGAATGCATATTAGATCTAGGACATTCTTGAGCATACACCTTGAATAGATTCGGTCAGTTTATTGCACAAATCATATCATCACAAGTGACATAAGTAAGGGACCATTCTGAACCCAACGGTTTGAGGTCTTCCCTTGCGAGGGGTGAGTGCGGCCTTAAATCTTTGTCCCGAATCACACCGGGTGGCGACTCCATGTTACATCTCCGTTTTAGTTCCCCCGCGCGCTATTCCGTACTCCCAACTAGGCCGCGAGCCTAGAATAGCGTCGCCGATTTCTGTGCCTTACAAACATGCTTCCAAGGCTAACGGAAATATGGAATTTTTTCCATCAATTTTGATTTCAATCGAATAAATCACAAGTCAATATATCCATGCATTTTAAACACATTCAATGGTCTAAAAAATCAAAAATTACCATGAGTTTCTAAGGTCCATATATTCGAACAAGATAAGCAATTTGGGGAAAATTAATCTAATCAATTTTTCTCAAAATTAATCATGCATAACTCTAAGCTATCATAATCTAAGCTCAACCAAATCATCAATTTGAAGAAATCATGCATAAATCATAAAATCCCCAAATTAAAGTCTATGAACCCTAATTCATTTCATGCTTAATTTGGCTCTGATACCATTGTTGGGTTCTCTAAGAACATGCCTAGGATCATTTAAGCATAAAAGATGTGAATACACAAAGTAAGATTGTGAAAAAGATACTAACTTTGATCGGTTTCTTGGATGTGTTGAGAACAAAATTTTTGCTCATTTGGAAGTGCTCCAAGCTCCTCTTTGATTTGTATGGTTGAGCTCCAAGCTTGATGAATGAATTCCAAACTCTTGGGAATGGTTTCCCTATCACCTTGGATGGCTCTTTAAGTGTTAGCTAAGGAAGAAATTTGCAACAAAAACTTCCATTTTGATCTTTGTAACTCAAGGCAAAGTGAGAAAAATTTGAGAGAGGGAGAGAGACCTTTCACGTGAAAGAGAAGAAGAGAGAATGAGTGAAGTGTGTTTTTTTTTTTTAATTTTTGTTTAATACATATTGAATTCAAAAATCAAAATCCATTTACAAAAAATCTAAGTTAGTAAATGTCCATCACAAGTCAAACTTTTGTAAGTAACAATTTACCAACTATTTGCTCACTAACTTCTATCACCTTAAAGCAAATAAAGTGACTAATGATGTGACTTGATGTGGGCCCCAGTTTGATTCAAAATCCGAGTGGGCCCGCAAACACATTTCGGGCTCAGGTTTGTTAATTCCGAATTAACGAATTTTCCGTTGTGACTTATTTAAATCAAATTTAATTAAATAATAATGCCTTGTAAAATTATTACGAAAGTCGCTCGCGAATTAATAATAAATTAATTCATTCGCCCGAATTAAAATCCAAATCTAATTTCGTTATGAAATCTAATTTCATTTAATATATCGAATATATTATTTTATCGATTAATTCCAAATTAATCGTTGTCTTTCTTCTATTCGAATTTTATCCCAGATAAATTCTCGCCGTAATTAAACCCATATTAATTTTCTCTCTCTTCTAATTAATCCCAGATTAATTACGTTCGAGTCATACGTCATCGGTGAATCTACGGGAAGCGACCCATGAGATCCCTGGGTATGTTGGTAGTAAATCTGGTCGTCGGACTATCCGAACACGTGCGTACCCAGTACCACGTTATTACTAATTTAAAAGACATGGTTGGCTTCTAGCAAAGCACCGTGCCTACCCAATTCTCCAGAAATATTCTTTAAGGAATATATAATCTTTGTCAGGTGTAGTATACGTAGTATTGCGTATTGCAATCAAGTATCGGATGTCACATGCAAGGCCTGTGGCTGGAATAGTGTATGCCCCGTACGAAGCATATATCTAATCACAAGCAACTAGTATATTTAATCGGATAATCATGACCTTGTCATATTATCTCGATAGTTGCAACATAATAGAGTACACGTTCTGTATCTTTGCGTGATCATCTTCTCCATATGACTGAAGTGATACTTTTGTCTTGACATCACACCCAATACACTACGATTCTCAATAAACCCAGAAGAGGCGTACATAGAACCTGTTAAAGCCCCGGACGACCAAAACCAAAGCGTATTGATTGTCGCAAGTATTAGCGATGCAAGTCTCATGTTAAGACCAAATACACCTACCCTGATTCGGATTCCCATAGACACATAGTCATACTACCAATGAGATTCCGAAGGGTCTATCCATAGTGAAGCTATTTCCGTACCATCGGTAAATACAACCTCCTATCACACTTGAATAAATATCCAATACTTAAATATATTAGAACTATACTGTTACGCTTCCATAACAAGCACAAGTGCAATACTAGTCTATTCTGCATTATCGATGTCTAATCTCGATAATACTACGACTAAGGATATTTAATGATTAAACCTTCTTGGATTGATACTGTCTCATATCTTATAATCCGGAACTAATCATAAGGACTTTTATCATTTATAAATATTCAAGTAATCTAATTACAAAATGATAAAATAGCAATTTCCATTGTCACATAGTTAATTTGTACAAAAACCACAATGCCTTTTACAAATAGTGACGCTATGGGTCACAATTGTCCAACACCTTTTGTGTGCAAGGTGAGCTCTTAAGGGCCATGAGTATGCGATACACATTAAGATATGTATAGGATATCATGGATTTAGAGCAAGTGGGAGAAATTGTTAGGGTTGGTGCTCAGAGTGCCAATCCGGATCGTATTTATGTTTGATTCATAAATACGAGCAATTCTATTTTCCATAATATTACTAATTTAATGGTAGCACCCTTGTCTTTTATACACTTATTTGATCTAATTACGATTAGATATTTGATTATGATTAGATCGAAACTAAATCTGGTTTAGTGATACATGTAAATTAGACAAAGACCCTAGGATTTACAATATAGTGTGTAGTTACAACGTAGTTTGTAATTGAAATTGGGAAGCACACTATAAGATGTATATCGTTAAATAATTTCCTGGTCAAGATTTACTAACACGGGTCGCTTAGTAAAATCCGCTGAGACCAGTACATGTCATATATCGTGACTTAGACCGATGGTTTATCCCAATGAACCATGAGTCTCGGGAGACTAGTATAGATATGTAGGTGTTTATTTGATAAGACACTGAATGACTCACTGAAGATTTCCTAATAGATGGTACACCAACGTCAATAAGAATCTTCACTAGTTGAGCGAGCATAGTGGTCCTTCGACTTGAGATACCATATTGGGATATATGAGTTATCCTCCACACTTTGATGGCAGTCACGTCACCGATCTATTTAGATCAGACCTCCGCCTGTTCGTTGGGTGTGGACTGATGCTCATGATATCCAGTGCGTATCAAGATATGATCCGTCAGTCCTGTGTTTATGGCATAAGCATCCGCACGTGTTTACGATCTAGTAAATCCATGGCCATGGTATAACTTCGGAAACCAGTTCTGAGTGTTATTTAGAGATTGTAAATTGAAAGTCGACTATATTATACAGAACGGATTCGACATTGTCAACTATATCCCACGTATAATATGGATAGCCGGTGTCGGAGGGATTATACGTATGCAATGACCTCGACTTGCATTGTTTAGTGAGATTATATGTGGTGGTCATAATCCATTAGTGGGTGGATTATGGATATAAAATTTGTTTTCATGACAGATAAACCTAAACTTATAGAGTCTCGCAATATGAAGTGTACTCGTTGAGCACTTGGGCAACACGATATGAATAATATGGATTATTCATAATACTTCTTCGGATTAAGTGAGTTAATTCGAATCGTTTAATCGGTTAAACGATAACACATGCATAAGGGGAATTTTAGTCAATCGTAATTATTGTGTATTTTTATTTGATACATAATACGATTAGATACACATTAATTATTCGTCAAATAAGATTTTGACACATGCCATAAATATATGTATTTGTTATTTATTGTAAATAAAAATACATATATAATAATATTATTATTATTTGATTATTTGGATATTTGGATATTTAATTTTTAAATATTTAAATGATTAATTAATTAAACTTTTTCATAAATGTTATGTTTTTTTGTCCAATTATTATTGGTTTTCATGGCATGATTTATTAAGCTTAAGTGTTCAAATTTGATTTCTCCAACTAAAGCTTATCTTATCTTTATTTTTAATTTAATGAAATTAAAAAATACAAAATGACTAAAATAACCCTTAAAAGTCGGTTTGATGTATTTAAAGAAGAAAAATGTTTTCTTCTTCATCTAACCCACAACCATGGCCGATCAACCTCAAAATAAAAACCCTAAAATTTATTTTAATCAAATCATGAAGAAATAAAGGAAAAATTCAAGGAAAAGCTTGGAAATGAAGAGATTAAAAGGTAATCTTTCATAACCCAAGCTTGGAAATTATTTTCATATTTTATTGAATTCTTGGAATAGTTTTAGGGTTCCTTTAATTCTGAAAAATTTGGGTTTATGGTTGTGGTGGATGAATTGGGAGCTTGGATGCATGTGTGAAGTTGTTTTGGTTGATATTATTGTAATATTAGGCCAATTTGATCATTAGATGACATGTTTTCATTCTAGAGTGTTATAACCACTCTTGTAACACCTAGAATTGTTCTTGGGTTCTTCATATGTGGTGACTTTGGTTGGTGTCTTGATTAATTAGATAAATCTTGAAAATTTTGGACTAAAGCATGAAAAATTGATGAATTCGGTTTCTATATCAGATCTGGTAGAACTGGAAATTTTTTGATGAATTTGATATCATATGAATGTAATGGATGTGTTTTGGGTGTTAAAACAATTGCCAGAAAGTGTTTCGGAGTTGAAATAAGCGAAAATGGCCAAAAACGGTGTTACCGGGTAACTTTTGAGCCAACCGGGTGATGGCTCTCCAAACAGTGAACTTGTCACTGTTCGGGCAGCCCATGAACTGCCCTAACACTATTAGGGCTGACCTGGGCAATCCCCATAAGTGTTGGGTGGTCGGTTCGGTCAAAAATGTATTTTGCGTCATTTTATAGAAAAACATTTTTTGTAAGAGTTTCGCGACGTTTCATATATATTTATGTCGCTATTTGATATCGAATAAATAGGTTTAGGTGAAATATGAATAAATTATTCATATTATATATTGAATAATTTATTGGGTAATTTGAAAAAGTTTTAAATTACGATTTCGCCCGAATCGTGCTTCCGCCGCGCCCTTCGCCCAAAACCCCATATGGACCTAAGTTATCTTAACCATGCAATATGACATGAATTCTACCATACTTATTCGTCAATCACATACTAACCATCTCGTAGTATAATCGCCAAATATTATGTAGATCAAATCTAACTACTTATTAAGTAATGACCAAAAGCTTTTACTAAAAATATTCCATTTAACACATACATACATCAAAGATCCAAAAAAATATATTCTCAAAACATTAATGAGGTATCATGCAAACTATGATTATAGAATCATAACCTTATAAATAGATCACCAATCAATTAACCAAATCAACTATGATTATATTCAACAAATAAAAAAATAATAATGAATAACATATTCACTTAGATCTATACAGCACAGTTACTATATAATTACAACTTTTAGACAAAGTGACCTAAGTTATATTTCAATACACTTAATAAATAAATCATTAACTACATGAATATAGATCTACGACACAGTCTCTATATAATAACAACACTAGACATGATCATTACACAAGGATCATTACACTAGTGGCTCCTTATGTCATTTACTAGTTTGACTCTCGTTTGTAGCTTCAGTTTATTAAATCTGGAGGGAGAGGAATGCCCGCCTTCATGATGAGCCACATTGCTCCTTTAGCATTCTTCTTACTAATATTGTATTTTATGTTCGGATGCATGCTAGTTTATTACGAAGGGTGAAACCACCTTATGATAATAAATAGCTTCACCTTTCTTGGCATCTGTCTGATGATATCTTTTGATGTATTTGTTTCCTCAGTAGCTTTTAGCTATTGTTACTAAGAGGACTTGTTCTCTCTAGTTGTCTGGGGTATGCCCCTGTGTTTTTGTAATTTTTTGGTTAGTATACTTACCTTATCCAAAAAATAAAACTAGACATATCTAAACTAAAATAAACATAAAACGACAACATTCAGATTAAAGTATGTTTTAGTGCGTCTTAGGGAGCAATCATAAACCATATGAGAACCAAAACTACAATACAATAGGACATAAATCAATTGAATTTGTTGATTCTTAGATAATTCAACTTAGTATTTAATGTGTTGTTAGATAATTCAATTTAGCATTTAATGTGTTGTTAGATAATTCAACTTAGCATTTATTGTGTAATTAATATGGTAGTTGTATAATGCCTATATAAAGACCTCTAATTGTATCTCTAAATTCATGCAAATGTTAATACATATTTTCTTCATAAATTCTCACATGGTATCAGGAGCTTAAGTTATTTCCAGAGATTGAAGAACGCATCAAACAAAACTCAAATCGAAAATTTTGAGTTTCGGGAAAGTTTTCAAAAATCATTTTTGAGCATACCATCAGCTAGTTCACGATGAGATGAGCACGGTTGTATTTTCCGGCGATCAAAAGGAGGCTCAGGGACGCCACATGTGCCTACACGCACCGACAAGTGAAGAACACTCTCGTTCACACGCCACACGCGCCAGCTAGATGTTGAAGATGAGCCACATCATCTCCATGTCAGCACCCAGTCAGACATTCATCGCCATGTCATTGCCCAGTCAGCACCCCCGTCAGCGCCACATCATCTGGCACGTCATTGCCACGTGTCTGCCACGTCAGCAAGTCGGGTCCCGCTTATGAAATGTCATCAGACACGTGTCTGCGATGTCAGCATAATTTTGGTAAATTTCAAAACGACCCCTATACTTTCTAGAAATTTCATTTTGGCCCCTATACCTTTATAAAATTTCATTTTGGCCCTTATAATTTTTGAAATTTTATTTTAGCCTCTCAATTTTTCCGGGATTGTAAGTTGACCCATGTTCTTTTTTAAATTACATTTTAGCCTCTAAACTTTCAGAAATTATATTTTGACCCCTATAACTTTTGAAATTCTATATTTTGGTCATTGTATCGGATTTTGACAAATGAAGTGTCATTTCGACCATTTTTGACCATTCCAAACGTAACAGTAACCTCAGAATCGTTAAAATCAATCCCGATCTTTCACTATTTGACAAATGAAAAAGTCAGATACTATGTAACCTAGGGGTGTTCACGGGTCAGGTCGGGTCGGGTTTTTCATAATTTTTTATGACCCGATCAGGTCGGGTCATTCGGGTAATCTGACCCGAAACCCGAAATTTGGGAAGGTGACCCGCGCGGGTCGGGTCAAAAAACTGCGGGTCGGGTCGGGTCTACATAATATGTCGTGAATGTAATATATATATTTGTTTTGAAATAATTTTGACAGGAAGAGTGTGTGGTTGAAATGGTTAAGTCTTGGATTAATTTGGAAGTGGTCTTAAGTTCGAATCTCAGCAATAACATATATATTTTGTTTTTTGTTTTTGGAAAAAGAAAGAATAAAATACAAATACCGAGATTCGAACTCATGACCATGTCTGATTTAAGTAGTACTTTGCCACTTCAACTAAACTTTTTTCTTGTCAAAATTGTATCAATAAAACTATATATAATTTACATCGGGTCGGGTCTGACCCGATTTTTCTAACCCAAACCCGTGACCCGATTCGAAATTTTGGGTCGGGTTCAAATTGACCCCAAATTAATTTTCAAAAATTATAAACCCGACCGGGTCGGGTCGGATCGCGGGTCGACCCGACCCTATGAACACCCCTAATGCAACCAATTTCTACCATCCTCACATATTCAAACTACCGTCTCTGGGTTCAGGAAATGAGTAGTTTTCTCAAAAGTCGAAAACTACAACGCTATGTTACTAGGGATGTCAATTCCCTCACTCGGCTCACTGATGAAACTCATGGACAGCACGCTGACCATCTCGAGGATTGGGACAGTAAGAATCACCGAATTCTAACATGGTTCCTATCACCACATTATAACATGGTTCCAAAATACTTCGGTTCCAGCCATTCATCATCAATTTGGTCGCTATGAAACTGCCAAAGAAGTTTGGTATATGCTTGCATTAAGGTACACCTCTTCTGATCTCTGTAGTCAGTATCAATTGTGGGAAAAGTCGTATGTTTTGAAACAGGAGAAAACTCAATCTCTTACTGATTTTCTTGCACAAATGGAGAATATTTGGGACCAGCCTGCTCTGTCAGAACCATCTATGAGTTGTACCGTTGATGCAACTAATTATACGACACATCATTACCGCATACGACTAATTCAATTCCTTATGGATCTTACTGATGACTTTGAATCTTTTCGAGCTTCATTGTTACATCAATCTCCCCTGCCTATATTGAAAGCTGATGTCTCTCGGTTATTTTCTGATGAAACTCGTCTCGGCATATTTAAGCCATCTCGTGATGATGCTGTGCTTGCCGCCGCGGGTAAACATTTCTCAAAAGGTGGAAGTAAATTATGTCATACCTGCAACAATCTGGACATTCTCTGAATGAATGTAGCCTTACTGAATGTCACAAATGCAAAAAAAAAAAGATGTCATACTGCCTCTCACAGTCCCACTAGGGTTGATTGTCGCAACTACAAGCTATCTGACCATTCCATTAAGCAGTTCCCCACTCGTCCCCCAAGACCTGGTCAGCCCTCCAAGATAGCAAATCCAATTGCTCCGCTACCATTGAGGTCCTTGTCTCTCATGCATCCACTGGTAAATTAGAAACACTACTTAAATAGATACTCTCCACACATCCCAGTACTTCTACTACCTTATCTGCCACTTCAGGTGATTCTCCTTGGTATTTTGACTCTAGTTGTTACAATCATATGACTTCTCAATCCCCATTATTTTCCTCCACCTCTCCCACCACAAGCATTTCTCAAATTTTCACTGCAGATGGTTCACAAATACTTGTAAGTCAGTCTGGCCACATATCAACACCTACACTCACATTACCAAATACATTTCTTATTCCCAAACTCACATTCAACCTTATTTCTGTTGGTCAACTATATGAACTTGGATTAGAATTGATATTCTCCACTAATGGTTGTCGTGTGCAGGATCCGCAGATGGGACAGATTTTTGGGACAGGCCGTAGAATTGGAACCTTTCTCCATCTTCCTTCTAATCATTTTCCCAACTATGTGATGTATCTACTCCATCTCCTCTTCACTTGTGGCATATGTGCCTTGGTCATGCCTTGTTAAATAAACTTCATCTTTTAGTTTCTAATGGTTCACTAGGTTCTGCTAAAGAACAATATTTTCATTGTGTCTCTTGTCAACTTGGAAAATAACCAGCTTTATCCTTTCAACATAATAAACATAATTCTATTGCCCCGTTTGATTTGATTCACTCTGATGTATGGGGACCTTCACCAACAGCAACTATGAGAGGACCTAAATATTTTATCTTATTTATTGATAACTATTCTCAATTTATATGGTTTCTTATGAAACAGAATTCTGAACTACCTCAAATTTATATTGACTTTGCAAACTTGATCAAAACATGGTTTTCCAAGACTATAAAAATATTGAGGACCGATAATACTAAATAATATATTGCCTTTAAAATTTAACAATTTTTAAAAGCACAGGGGACCATTTCACAACGAGCATGCCCATATACCTCTCAATAAAATAGACGAGTCGAATGAAAACATCATCATATTTTAGATTCCACTAGATTTATGCTCATTTCATCCTATTGTCCTGAACACTTTTGAGGTGAAAGTGCCCTTACAACTGTTTATGATATTAATCACATTCCTTCTTTAGTCACCAAACAACATCTGTCTCTTTATGAGTGCCTCTGTGGTATTTCCCCTCCTTATGATCTTCTCAAGGTTCTTGGGAGTGTTTGTTTTATTCTTCTTCCTCCCACAAAGCATCATAAGTTAGAATCCCATGTCAGATTTTGTTTTTTCCTAGGTTATTGTATTCAACACAAATGGTATCGTTGTTGGGATCCAATGTCAAAGAAACTTCGCATCTCTCGTCATATTATTTTTTAGGAACAAGTTATGTTCTCATCTCTTTATAAGTTCACAATGTCACCTTCAGATCCACCTCCACTTTTCACTGACCCATCTATCGAGTTGTTTCCACCTGATGCAGGTGCTCATGGTGAGTATATAGATGTCCAACCTCCATTAACGCCTGTTATTAATGATACCCCTCGTGCAGATCATGCACCAGAAATCATTGGTGACTCATCTCCACCCTATCCTACTCGAGTAAGAAATCCTCCATATTACCTTCAAAATTATCATTGTTTCTCTGCTCTTGTTTCTTTGCATGAACCTCAGTCATATAGGGAGGCTTCTTCTTATCGTTATTGGCAACAAGCTATGCAAGATGAATTTGTTGGGGCAGCAGCATCCGTGGCGTTGCAGTGCCATGCTCTCGGTTAATTTGGCCGAGAGCAATAAAACATATTTTTTTTATTTTCTAAAAACAGAAACCCTTACAACACTTTAAAAATCACCCAAATTAATTTTATTTTCAAAACTAACCACAACACATATTATAAAATAAACATATATAAATTCTAAATATATATATGCGTTTCTTTGAATCAAATTACCAAAGGTGGTCAAGAAATTCTAGAATGGTAGCCATACCTCTAAGGTTTAATCTAAAGTTCCAAACTCTTATTAATTGTTCCACGTCTAACATGAACATCTTTGACATAAATTATAAGCATGTTGTGTTTATACTTCCAAAGTATCCTAACACAATTGATTAGCCTTATTTCAACATTAAGCTATATAATCATGCATCTAATACACAAATGAACATAACTTAGGAGAAGATCAAACATTACTTAGTAAGCTTGATGCAAGATCCAATCTACCTCTCATTTGTTGAAATGGTTGGAGAACCTTTAAGGTGTGTAAGCTTGACTTCAAGATCCAATCTTGTTTCCAATGCTAGCAAGGTTCACTTGAAGATTCAATCTTGATTTCTCATAACTGAAATATTGTAGAGACCTCACAAGCTTCTCTAAATACTTTTCTAACTTAGGCTAATCTCTCAAGAATTACTTGTATATAGCTTACTCAAGCTTTTGCTTATGCTTATGCTTGTTCTTTTTTTGTAATTAAATCTTCATAAAGCTTGCTATTTATAGCAACAGTTTGGCAATTTTTAATTAATAAAAATTGTAATCAACTTTTAAGTGGTTTAATCTAATTTGTCCAAATATGTATAATTAGGTGTGACTAATCTCTATTGTCTCCTACTTTGATTTAATCCAATCAAATCAAATCAAGCCAAAACCACTTATTATTACATACTTAAAATTACCATAATATTCTCAAATGGTAGAGACAATTATGATTTTACAATTAAACCATTGAGTAATTATTGAATTAATCCAATTAATCCAATTAGGTCAAAGTAAATAATCAATGTTATCCAATAACACTTGATTATCTTATTTGATAATTATAATATCGAATATTATCTTTTATCAAAATTAATCGGCTACCCAAGTGCTCAACGAGTACACTTCATATTGGGACATTCTAAGTTTAGACACGTTCGTCATATAAGCCTAGCTAATATGTACACAATTCGGCCACCTCTGAATTCACGAAGAACACGAACGACCTTTCTGAACTATACAAGTCGAGGTCATCATATGTGTTTAACAATCCATCCATCGTAGGCTATCTGAGTTGGGCTTAGGAAACATAGAATACACCGTCAAGTTTCCGAGGCACACATCTCATGTCGAAATGTCCATGATTCTTCATAATTGATGCGATCCACCCTAGGTGATCGACTTTGGCCAAAGATTTAAGAATCATGACTTTACTAACATGGATACCTAAACCTCTTGTGGTACACATACGGGGCGACAGATCCTATCTTGCTTTGCACTTGATAACTGAGTGCATCGATCCACACCAAATGAACATCTAGAGGCCAGACAATGAAAGGTTTCTGACATACATGACATCAAAGAGTGGATGATCTCACACAAAATCAATGCTATCATATAGTCAAAGGATTACATATGCTAATTTACTCAAGGAGATTCCTATTGACGGTGGTGTGTACATCCAACTACTAGGAATCACATGTGAGTCATTCCGTATTCATTTTAACGAATACCCACATGTCTATATAAGTTTCCAAAATTCATGGTACATCCGGTTAAGCCATTGGAACTCCAATTCCAATATACGACATGTGCTAGTCTTATAGGTTATAGGAATTCGACCGTATTCCAAAACCAACGACTATGAATATTTACTTTAAGAATAGTTTACACCCAGTGTCAAAACTATTTTAAGGTCGATGTCATTCTTAGCATATCTATTTATCAATCTAATACGGATAATGACAATACCATTAATGAGGTATGAAATAAAAAATGTAGTTATTTTCTTAATAACTAATAAAATGTACAATTCGGATTGACACTCCAAGCACCAACTCCATCAGATTCCCACTTGCTTAGTGCCAATCCAGATGGTACCGCAGTCCCATCTACTCTAAATGTTTATCGAATAACTTAGGAGGTAGGGCCTTTGTAAGTAGGTCTGCTATGTTGTCTTGTCCTTGAACCTTCAAGACCACTATGTCTTTTCGTTCAATAATCTCTCAAATTACACGGTATTTCCTTTCCACGTGTTTAGACTTGCAATGCGCCCTCGGCCCCTAGCCTGCGCGATTGCTCCTTTATTATCATAGTACAATGGGAACAAATCCATAATACTAGGTATAAAGCCAAGTTCTGTGATAAAATTTCTAAACCAAATAGCTTCTTTAGCAGCTTCTGAAGCCGCTATAAATTCCGCCTCAGTGGTGGAATCATCCGTTGAGCCTTGCTTTGAACAACACCAACTAACAGCACTACAGTTAAGGGTAAATATTTATTCTGATGTTGATTTTCTATCCTCTGGATCTCCCTGGAAGTCAGAGTTTATATAACCCTTAACTTGTAGCTCATTTTCTCAATATATCAGAAAATTATCCCTAGTACCTTTAAGATATTTTAGGATATGTTTCATGACTGTCGAATGATCATTACCTAGATCAGATTGATATCGGTTGGTCATAGTGACGCCGAAACTGATATCAGGTCTAGTACATAGCATAACATACATTATGCTTCCAATACAAGAAGCATACGACAAGTTAGACATCCTAATGACTGGCGTAAACACACGCGTATAACGCAAGCGCACGTATCGTCAAGTAGTATAAAAAGTATCGATCCCACGAGGACAAAATAACTAATCTATTAATTTTATGAGGTCAAATGATTACTAGAATCTAATAGGTTGATTGATTGATTTAAAATGATGATGATTCTAAATTTAAAAACAAGTAAATAAAATTACACAAAAGTAGGTTTAAGAAAATTCAATGTTAAAAACTATCTAGGGTTGTGATTTCTTCCAATATCATTATAAAGATGAAGTGGTTATTTTATGTTTGTGTAATAAATTGGTTTACTAACCTGGAACACTAAATTATGAGAAAGCCTATGTCGATGGTCAGACGCAAATACCCAGCTTAACCCAATTAAACCATATATCTATGTCAATCAAATTATCTGGATTCATTAAGTTTAAGTTCCAGTTATGGCTACCCCCACCCGATAGGTATATGTCTATCATGTAAGGAAATCTAATAAAGGGTTATCTATCCTCAATGAAGATCGTGGGCTATTAAGTCTAAGGCTGAAACCAAAAATCCCTATGTCTAGTTCATTTTATTTACCAGATCAATCTTATTAGTGGCCAATTAACAAGACGCATTAGGCTTAAGACTTAGTAAGTAAACCTTTAAATTACCCAAACTATAAAATAACCCCTTATTAATCGGTGATATTAAAAGTCATCACAACCCCAGATAACTAATTTAGTTACAACACATAACTAGGGCTTTAAAAGACATAAAGTAAAAATACAGAAAAGTAATTGCGGTAAAGTAAAAGCTGAAAAGTAAATTACAATAAAATAAAATGCTAAGGTGAAAGGATCAACTTTTACTATTTACTATTTAGATATCTATCTTAATATAATATATTAACTTGTGATTATTTTACCAACCGGCCATATAGGTGGTAACATGATTAAGTCAAATTATGTCCAACCAGCCATAAAGGCGAAACCGAAATAAACGTGCCATATAGGCGGTAAGAAAATTTAATTGCAAACCGACCAATATGGCGGTATCCTTGATTAGTCAGGTTTAAACAAGATTAAAATGAATTACCAACTGACCAATCTGGCGGTATCATTTTTAAGTCAAATTTTAAATAGTGAATATATTATATTTAAAGGAGATTAATCTAAATAGCAATAGTAAAAGAATTACCTTTCACCATAGCTGGGGAAGTTACCTCCTCATGTTGAATAGTAAATACTGTAAAAAGTAAAGAAAATAAATTACTATTATTACAGAACGTAATTAAAATTAATTACAAAACTAAAATTTAAAAGAAACTAGATAGAAAACTTCATATTTACATCAGAGAAATTAGAGAGGAAGGTACATCTAAAACTGAAATCTCGAGCTCAATTTATTGGCATGGATAGGCCTCCAGCGTCGCGACGCCAAGGCCTTTGGCGTCGCGACGCCGGTCTCTTTTGGCGTGGCATGCTGAGGTGATGACACATGGCGATTCTGGATCAGGAGATAAGGTGACACGTGGCGAGGCGGCTAACAACTCAATTATTATGCTGACGTGTCAGGACGTGGCACTGATGTGGCGACACGTGGCGAAATGGAGTGTCGGCACCGTAGGATTGCAACACGTGGCATGCTGTGATTGGTTGATGATGACCTGGCGATGACGTGGCACTTTGACTCGGTCAACTGGTGATGTGGATGATGACGTGGCGGTGATGTGAAGTGACATGTGGCACACGTGGCAATGGTGATTGTCGGCACCGTAGGATGAAGACTTGCACGACGCACGTTAGCAAATCAGCTATGATGGTGACAAGTGGCACGACGCACGTTAGCAAAGTCAAACTTCTCAGATTCTGACATGTGGACCCGGCGTAGTTAGCATGAACCTGGTGCACGTTAGGCGTCGCGACGCCAAAGGTTTGCGCGTCACGACGCGCGAAATGACCATTTTGCCCTTTTCATCAAATTTTCACTGTTTTGCTCCAAATCACCTCCAGAATGTCCTGAAACTTTATTTATCTACAAAATAACACAAAACACATCAAATTATTCACAAAACTCAAGAAACTATACAAAATATTAGGTCAAATGAGTGGGAAATAGTGATATAATTACCACTTATCACACCCCCAAACCTAACATTTTCATAGTCCTCGAGCAAAACATAGAGTAAATAACATAAACATCTTTAAAATAAAATTTAACTAAGCCACTTTCGTAGGGATCACGATTGCATTTAGCGTATGCAACAAGCCTTTAAACCCCTAGGTGTCCCTAGAGGACGAGTTGTAGTCTCGTGAGGGTTTACAGCAATGATACCCACAAACATTTTACAAAAGTAAAAAGGTAGTGAAACTAATGCACACAAAAGCAAAAAGACAAGAGAAAAGAGAATAAAGAAGTTAGTGACTAATCAGGTGAAACTTCTACTCCAAGTTACTAGTTGTTTTCTTTCTTTCTAAATTACCGAATGAGTAAATTCTCATAGTATATTTACCATTCTCCATATACACAGCCAACAAAAAATTAAACAACTCATTTTTGCCCACAACAGTCATAAGTGCAGTTGATAAGAGAGTAATATTTTTGTTCTAAAGTTTTATCAGACTTCACACCTTTTTGTAACAATGGAATAATTTTTCTGATTTTTCTGATTTTTTCTTTGATTTTTGATTTATTTTTATTATATACAATACCTTCCATCTATGTAGCGATGTTGGGTCGGTGGCTCCCAAACCAGTTGGCTTTAGGGCATCAGGTGTTAAGACACCCATACGGACTTAATTACTCAGACTTCAGATATATATATTTTTGCAACATCCTTGATCCATGTAGCAAGCTTTGGGCCAGTGACTCCCAAACCAGTTGGCTTTAGGGAACTAGTGTTAAAACACCCTTACAGACTTAATAACTCGGATCTCAGATGTTTTTTTTTACTCCATCACTTTTTGAGATGCTTCCTCCAATTAAACTAGAGCACTGAATATTACAAACTTTTCAATTTTAGCTCATGTCCGTATGTTACAATGCATGTTGATAATATCTGCTAACTGAGCATATGAAGATTCATTTTAGTCAGTTTTATGGAGAATTTACAAATTAAATCATTTAAAATGAAATAAACAAAACTAACTTTTTTCAAAAATGGTTTGAGATACGTTTCAGGAGTGGAAATTCCTTACACAACTATCTCTTACCAATTTCACATTTTTAGTCAAACTAAAAACACAAAATATTTTTGTAATATTTTTTGTATTTTTCGAAAAATTTTGGACTAAAAATAAAGACAACACATAAACTAAAAACAAGGTACTGATTAACTAATTCCCTCCCCGAAACCTAAATGAGACATTGTCCCCAATGTCTTAAATAGTAGAAGAAGAGTTTAGAAGATAATACCTAGTTAGCTGAAATTCTACAGAAAATTAAAGGTTAAGATCCAGATTAATCCGACGCCTCTTACCACGGTCGTCCTCGGACCAATTTATCTTTGAAAGGATAGGGTTAATTTGTGGTTCATAGGCTAAGAGTTGGCCTATTAGATCTAGAGCAGTTCTGGCAGTAAATAAGAGTTCTTTTAAAGGTTTTGACACAAACCCATTTCTCCGGGCATCATCAAGAAACACACAAAGAAAATAATAAAATCCATCAACGTTGTACAGTCCAAGCGGTTTCTGGTGTATGTTCAGGTTTGCCCAAGATAGCACTATAAAAATTTCCTCCAATGTGCCCAAGCCACCTTGCAAAGCAATAAAAGCATCAGCACGGTTAATCATTTCTACCAATCGTTCAGACATACCTGGCACGATCAGTTCCTCTCCGTTTGATGGTTCAATAAGATTTGCCTCTGCCAAAGGTTTTGGGATGATTCCCAAAACGTGACTGCCTCCCTCCTGTACAGCTTTTGAAACGATCCCTATTAGTCCAAAATTGCCTCCGCCATATACTAAGTGCATATTCCTTGCAGCTAAGACTCGACCCAATTCCTGTGCTACCTCAACGTATTGTGGCTTAACACCAACACTAGTACCGCAAAACACACAGATGTTTTCAACTCGTCTTCTTGAAGTGGCTTCCATGTTTTACTCTGGATGTCTTCAAAAGTGCAATGATGAGTTGAATTTATAACACCTAAAAAGGGTGAGTAAAATAATAGCACTAGTACCTGCAAAATGACAATTATTAGTTGAAAAATAAAATAAATCGTGATAGTAAAAAAAATATGGATCCTGTCGGAGAAAATTAAAGAAAACAACAAAACAAATCAAAATTATTAGGAAAAAACAAAGAGATATAATATTTACAAGAAAAGTAGCGGCTTGATTGACGTCTATGCGTCAGGGACAAGCTTCCCATCCAATTTTCTTATAAATTGGCAAACAGGGTCTTTTTGAGTCAGTTTCCCAAGACTTAACTGTTGTCTTTCTTTTTGAAATTGTGCATATAACATATGAATTTCATGATAAACATATCCACTGTGATGCGTCTCAAGAGTTTTAGATATATCATCCAAAGACTCATTACTCAAGCCATCCCTAATGAAATTAATCTTATCTTCGCGGTTATCAGACACCATTCCTAAAGAACGACAACGAGTATCGCAAAACATATGAGCATATTTATAACAAACACACATTCTTTTGTCTCTTCTCTTTTTAGCATAAGTGCTCATTCCTAAACCAGACATATGTGAAATAAAAGAGTCAGAAGACTCACCTGCCAATCGGACCCGTGCTTCAATAATCCAACGAATGTCAATGGGAATACCTTTGATCATCAGTAACCTCATCCGTTCCAAGCGAGCTTTGTAGACTTTCTTCAGAGATTTTTAAGGGAGAGAAGGAAATTGCTTGCAAAGATTTGCGAGAGCTTCTTCCATCGTGAAATGACTTTACCTGCAAAAATAAAACACACCAGATCACAATATATACACAAATTGCATGGGTTGCCTCCCTACGAGCGTTAAGTTTAAAGTCGTCAGCTAGACCTGACTTCTCGATTGTTAGGCTGGATCTGAAAGTGTGACACTTTCTTTTTGTCGCTCAAATGATTCTCCCTAGTAGTGCTTAACACGCCTGTTTTTAACCTTGAATGTTTTGTTGGAGTCCGGATCATGTATCTCAACGGCTCTATCTGGTAAAACTTTGGTGATCACAAATGGACCTGACCACCGTGATTTTGTCTTCCATGGGAAGAATTTCACCCTTGATTTGTTTAACAGTACCTTCTGCCCTAGTTCCAGTTGTATGCGCACTAAATTCTCATCATGTCTCTTCTTGGCCTCTTCTTTGTACAATTTGGCATCCTTAAAAGGCTGATTGTGAAATTCCTCCAATTCGTTGAGCCGGTGGAACTTTTTCTCTTATGTTGCTTGTAGTGCAAGAATTGGCTCTTTCAGTGCAAAAGACGCTTTATCTTCAGGCTCCACAGACAATTGACATGTTTTAAGTTTGTCAGTAGAACTGTACATTGCATTGGAGTTCTGAATAGTACTGTGTATCACATCAAGTCTGAAACATTCCTCATTCTTTTCATCATCTGGGAAATTCATGGCCTTGAAAACATTGAATTCACTTCTTGGTCCTGTACCCTCATGGTTAATTCTCCTTTTTGTACATCAATAATGGTTCGACTTGTAGCCAAGAATGGTCTCCCGAGGATGATTAGCACGTCTGCATCTTCCTCCATATCAAGGACAATAAAATCTGCTGGGAAAATGAATCTGTCAACCTTGACCAGCACATCCTCAACTACGCCTATTGCAAATACGAGCGTTCTATCAACAAGTTGTAGAGAGACTGATGTTGGCATTGTTTCTCCAATCTGCAGTTTCCTAAAAATAGAAAAAGGCATCAAGTTAACACTTGCACCTAAATCACATAAAGCCTTACCAAAGTTATGTTCTCCTATGATGCAAGGAATGGTGAAACTGCCAGGATCTTTCAACTTTGGGGGAAGCTTCCTCCGAATGATGGCGCTGCATTCTTCTGTCAATGCTACTGTCTTGTAATCTCCCAATCTCCATTTTCGTGAAATAATGTCTTTCATGAATTTTACATAGCTGGGCATTTGTTCCAAGGCTTCTGCAAATGGAATGTTGATGTGCAGCTTTTTGAACACCTCCAGGAAACGAGCAAACTGCTTGTCCAGTTTTTTTTTCTAAATATGCTGAGGAAAAGGTGGAGGTGGAGTGATCTGTTCTTTTTCCTTTGCTTTTTTTTCTCCGTCTGTTGCTTTGTTTCTTTTGGAATTTCCTCAGCAGTTGTTTCGGCTCCAACATCTTTGTTGATTTCAGTACCACTTTTTAACATGATGGCATAACATTGCTACTTTCCCATGTTCCTTGGATTTGCTTCTATGTTGCTGGGAAGATTCCCTGGCGGTCTGTAACTCTAAGCATTGGCCAGTTGTCCGATTTTATTCTCCAGTGCTTTGATGGAAGCAGATTGGCTATAAAACATAACATCATACCTTTTTAACTAAGTCAACACTTCTACTATTCCTGGTTCATTTTCCTACTTCTGTCCTTTGTTATGTTGCTGGAATCCAGGTGGTGGATAGTTCTGTTGCCCTGAATTATTGCTCCATGAAAAATTGGGAATATTCCTCCACCCTGGGTTGTAGGTGTTGGAATATGGATTGTTCCCCTCTCTGTTGAAATTGTTGACAAAATTCACTGTATCTTTAAGTTGGTTCGGCTCTGGTGCTCCTCCATATGGTGAACATGTGGATCCAGTGGTAAGAGTCTCCATGAATTTGCATATCTAATCCAGCTTGGCGTTGACTGCTGTATTGGCTCCACTTTCATAAATTCCTGCAATTAATGGATCATGCTCCTTTCTGTTGGCCACAAAGAATTGTTGTTAGCCATTTCTTCGATTAGGTCCCAGACTTGATCTTCTCCTTTTTCCATTAAAGCTCCTCCAGCAGCAACATCGATTGTGGTTCTCATTATTCTAGAAAGTCCATTATAAAATGTTTGGACTTGAAGCCATTTTAGAATCTCATGGTGAGGACATTTCTAGAGTAAATCTTTGTATATTTCCCAAGCTTCGTAGAGAGTTTCTGAGTCTTGTTGCACAAAGGATGTGATGTCATTCCTCAGCTTTCCAGTTCTGGCTGGTGGAAAGTACTTTGCAAGAAATTTGGTGGCTAAAGTGTTCCAAGTTGTGATGGAACCTGCTGGTAGTGAATGTAGCCAAGCTTTAGCTCTGTCCTTCAAGGAGTATGGAAAAACATGCAGTCTCATTGCTTCTTCAGCTTATCGGTTGTAATTGAAAGTGCCGCAAACTTACAGGAAGTTGCTGATGTGGGCAGTAGAAATTCAAAGCTTCTGGTTCATCTCATGAAGTTTCTGAGAACCTGAAAAACAAGAAAACAAAAACAATAAGAAAAAAGAAAATTAGATACAAGAAAAGGTATCTAACCTTAAAACTAATAGTGAAAGATAAATAAGTCCCCGGCAACGGCGCCAAAAACTTGACCGGTGTAAACATACGCATATAACGCAAGTGCACGTATCGTCAAGTAGTATAAAAAGTATCGATCCCACGAGGACTTAATACCTAATCTATTAATTTTATGAGGTCAAATGATTAGTAATATCTAACAGGTTGATTGATTGATTTGAAATGGTGATGATTCTAAATTTAAAAGCAAGTAAATAAAATTACACAAAAGTAGGTTTAAGAAAATTCAATATTAAAAACTATCTAGGGTTGTGATTTCTTCCAATATCATTATAAAGATGAAGTGGTTATTTTATGTTTGTGTAATAAATTGGTTTACTAACTTGGAACACTAAATTATGCGAAAGCCTCTGTCGATGGTCAGACGCAAATACCCAGTTTAACCCAATTGAACCATATGTCTATGTCAACCAAATTTTCTAGATTCATTAAGTTTAAGTTCCAATTATGGCTACCCCCGCTCGACATGTATATGTCTATCCTGTAAGGAAATCTATTAAAGGGTTATCTATCCTAAAGGAAGATCGTGGGCTATTAAGTCTAAGGCTGAAACCTAAAATCCCTATGTCTAGTTCATTTTAGATTTACCAGATCAATCTTATTAGTGGCCAATTAACAAGACGCATTAGGCTTAAGACTTAATAAGTAAACCTTTAAATTACCCAAACTATAAAATAACCCCTTATAAACCGGTGATATTAAAAGTCATCACAACCCTAGATAACAAATTTAGTTACAACACATAACTAGGGCTTTAAAGGACATAAAGTAAAAATACAGAAAAGTAATTGAGGTAAAGTAAAAGCTGAAAAGTAAATTACAATAAAATAAAATGCTACGGTAAAAGGATCAACTTTTACTATTTACTATTGAGATATCTCCCTTAATATAATATATTAACTTGTGATTATTTTACCAACCAGCCATATAGGCAGTAACCTGATTAAGTCAAATTAAGTCCAACCAGCCATAAAGGCGGAACAAAAATAAACCTGCCATATAGGCGGTAAGAAAATTTAATTGCCAACCGACCAATGTGGAGGTATCCTTGATTATTCAGGTTTAAACCAGATTAAAATGAATTACCAACCGACCAATCTGGCGGTATCCTTTTTAAGTCAAATTTTAAATAATGAATATATTATATTTAAGGCAAATTAATCTAAATAACAATAGTAAAAGAATTACCTTTCACCCTAGCTGGGGAAGTTACCTCCTCATGGTGAATAGTAAAAACTGTAAAAAGTAAAGAAAGTAAATTACTATTATTACAGAACGTAATTAAAATTAATTACAAAACTAAAATTTAAAAGAAACTAGATAGAAAAATCCCTATTTACATCAGAGAAATTAGAGAGGAAGGTACATCTAAAACTGATATCTGGAGCTCAATTTATAGGCGCGGATAGGCCTCAAACGTCGCGACGCCAAGGCCTTTGGCGTCGCGACGCCGGTCTCTTTTGGCGTGGCATGCTGAGGTGATGACACGTGGTGATTCTGGATAAGGAGATAAGGCGACACGTGGCGAGGCGGCTAACAACTCAATTATTATGCTGACGTGGCGACACGTGGTGAAAGGGAGTGTCGGCACCGTAGGATTGCGACACGTGGCACGTTGTGATAGGTTGATAATGATGTGGCGATGACGTGGTACTTTGACTCGGTCAATTGGTGATGTGGATGATGATGTGATGGTGACGTGTAGTGACACATGGCACACGTGGCAATGGTGATTGTCGGCACCGTAGGATGATGACACGTGGCACGACGCACGTTAGCAAATCAGCTGTGATGGTGACACGTGGCATGACGCATGTTAGCAAAGTCAAACATCTCAGATTCTGACATGTGGACCCGGCGCAGTTAGCATGAACCTGGTGCACGTTAGGCATCGCGACGCAAAAGGCTTGCACGTCGCGACACGCGAAATGACCATTTTGCCCTTTTCATCCAATTTTCACTGTTTTGCTCCAAACCACCTCTAGAATGTCCTGAAACTTTATTTATCTACAAAATAACACAAAACACATCAAAATATTCACACAAAAAAATAACTATACAAAATATTAGGTCAAATGAGTGGGAAATAGTGATTTAATTACCACTCATCACCTAACTCTCTATTCCTCAATTTGAGGTGCCATATTATTCGAAAGATATATACCGTATCGAAAAGGTACATTTACTGCCTTGCAGTTGGTAAAACTGTACCTCTCTAACATCTTATCTGTGTACGTCGATTGTGACAACTCTATAAGCTTCCTAACTCTACATCATCCCTATATCATTTCCAGGTAACCCTTCACCTATATCTTTCTTAGAGAAGTTATCGCAAAGGTAGGCTTTCACACTTTCATCATCCCTATATCATTTCCTATCATAAAGATGTCAACTACATATAAAACTAGGAAAACTATCATGCTCCCACACACTTTCTTATAAACACATGGTTCTTCCTCGTTCTTGATGAATCCATATTAACTAATTATCTGATTAAAACGACGATTCCAGCTTCGGGATGCCTGTTTAAGTCCATAAATAGACTTTTAGAGTTTACAAACCAAGTTTGAAGTCTCACTAGATACGAAACCCTCTAGTTGTTCCATATAGATATCCTTATCAATGAATATATTTAGGAAACTAGTTTTCACATCCATCTGCCATATCTCATAGTCCTGATATGCAGCAATGGCTAAAAGAATCCTAATAGATTTTAGCATGGCTACTGGTGAAAAAGTTTCCTCGTAGTCAATCCCAGGACGTTGAATGTAACCTTTCGCTACCGGTCGGGCCTTAAAGGTTTCCACCTTTCCATCGGGCCCTCGCTTCATTTTATAAACCCATTTACAACCAATAGGTTCAACGCCTTCAGGAAGTCAACTAAGTCTCAGACTTGATTGGAATGCATTGAATCCATTTCGGATTTAATGGCTTCCTTCCATTTTCCGGAATCGATATCCAATAACGCTTCTTTATACATAGTCGGATCTGTTTCTTCCAAGAGGAGAACATCAAAGCTCATATCAGATGTTAAAAATAGTCTTTCAGGAGGCCTTGATATTCTATACGACTTATGTAGAACCTGTGTAGTATATCCTTCACCAATTTGGATCTCTGGTTCCATCTCAGGTTCCTTAATATTGGGATCAAACTCATCATGTTTAATCTCTCTACAATTCTGACTTTCCATCAAAAATTTCTTTTCAAGAAAAGTTACAAAGCGAATAACAAATACATTTCGTTGTTCGGAATCATAGAATTGATATCCCATGGAATTATCAGGATATCCAATGAACCTACATTTATACCCTATGGGTGCTATTTTATCCCGCTGCGAAATTCTAATGTATGTAGGACAACCCCAAATCGTTAAATGTATAAGACTTGGAATTCTACCGAATCATATCTGATAGGCGGTCGTAGAAATAGCTTTTGATGGAACCCTATTAAGTATGTAGGTAGCAGTTTGTAAAGTGTAACCCCAAAGGTAATAATGAAGATTTGTATAGCTCATCATGGATCGCACCATATCCAATAAAGTACGATTTCTTCATTCAAACACTCCATTGTGCTGAGGTGTTCCTGGTGGGATATGTTGGGCAAGAATTCCATTCTCCCTTAATAAATTTCTGAATTCTTCACTCATGTATTCACCGCATCGATCTGATCTAAGGCATTTGATGAATTTACTAGTTTGTTTTTCTACTTCATTTCAGAATATTTTGAACTTGTCAAATATTTCCGACTTATGTTTCATCAGATAGACATATCCATATCTAGACTTGTCATCTGTGAAAGTCATAAATTTGTGGAACCATCTTGAGCATCATGATTTAATGGACCACACACATCCCTATGTATTAGCTCCATTAAATCTCCAGTATGGTGTCCAACACCTTCAAATATGGACTTTGTCATCTTTCCTTGGATACTTGAATCACAAATCAGATAAGGATCTAAGGTAAGATTTTCAATCAAACCATCATTTACTAATTTGGATAGACGTCTAACATCTATGTGGCCCAATCTCATATGCCATAATTCAGTATTATTTAATTCATACTTCCTACTTGTATTTTTCTCTATATTAAAGACATTTCTACATGTTTCCAAAACATAGTGACCGTTTAATAAAGAACATTCAAATTTTAATAAAAAAAATTATCATACAAACATAAAGTTTCATCCTTAATGTTTATTTTAAATCCCTCTTTAATTAATATTGGCAGCGATATTATTTGTCTGATAAGTGAGGGAACACAATCACAGTCATGCAAATCTAATTTACATCCATTTGGGAGATATAGAACAACTGTTTATATGGCCTTGAAATCCAATATCTCGCCATTGCCAACTCTACGTTGGATCTCCCATTTATTCAGCCTTCTTTTAACCCTCATTTCCTATAGGGAATTGCAAATTTGAGTAGGACTGCCAGTTTCTAACACCCATCCACTATTTGCATTTAAGGCTAATGAGATGTCAATAATTGGAAAAATACAAAGCGTACCTGAGGGTTGATGAGCGGAAAATATATCAATATTTACCGCCCCTTTTACTTAATATTTTGTTTAGTTTCTCCAGTTTGATGAACATTTTGATGTGTTTTAGTTTATTTTGCAGATAAAATAATATTGGGACACAATGAAATCATTTAGGACGAACTGTGGGTCAAATAAGGGCAAAAATTGGACTTGACATATTAATTTTGGAGATTGGAAACTTGAAAGGGCGTTTTAACGAAGTGTAGTTTTGGAAATTCCAATTTTGCGCATCTGTCGTATTTTGGGCATAACTTTTTACTCTGATATCAGATTGAGCTGATTCAAATTCCAGATTAAAGAAGACTCAAAGATCTACAACTTTTAATGAAAAAATAATTTCGAATTCTGAAGGTTTCATGCCAGAAATTGATGAACCATCAAGAAGTGTGTTGTGTGTAATTATTAAAGTCATTTTCAATCATTTTCAAAGCAAAAAAATAAATTAATAAATAAATAATAAAAATTATCAAATCACCACCAAACATGATAAGAAATTAGTGGAGCAATTAATAATGGATTTGGTGGAGCAATTAGTGGAGCAATTAGTGGATATGGATTTGGTGGATGATTTGATGGAAGCAAAATTTTGCCTATAAATACCAAGCCATTTCATTTGTAAATTCAGACTTTCTTCTAAGGAATTCATTAAGAATACTAAGAAGATTGTATCTTGTTTGTTTATTTACAGCTTTCAGTAATTAATTTCTGCTTTCGCACTTTATTTTCTTTACATTTCAGTTTTTACTTTCCGCAATTTACTTTTACGCACGATACTTTTCTTTCTTTAATTTTCAGTTTTTACTTTTCGGTAATGAGGAGGTAACTCCCCTTTGCTGGGGTAAAAGGTAAAACTTTTATTACTAATATTTAGATTAATCTCCCTTAATTATAATATATGAACTAGTTAAAACCTGACTTAACGAGGATACCGCCATATTGGTCGGTTGGTAATTATTTAAATTGGTTTTAACCTGACTAAACTGGATACCGCCTGATTGGTTAGTTGGTAATTAATAATTAATTTGACTTAATATGGATACCACCTATATGGCTGGTTGGTAATTATCATGCAAAGTTAATATATTATATTAAGGGAGATATCTAAAATAGAAGTAATAAAAGTGGATCCTTTTACCTCAGCATTTTATTTTATTGTACTTTTACTTTTTTTACTTTTCAGCAATTTACTTTCAGCATTTACTTTTCAGCAATTTACTTTTCAGCAATTTACTTTTCAGCATTTACTTTTCAGTAATTTACTTTCAGCATTTACTTTTCAGCATTTAATTTTTCGTATTTAATTTCAGCATTTACTTTCTGTCATTTACTTTTCAGCAATTTACTTTATGTCTTTTACTTTATTTAAATTTTTACTAGCCCTAATTATGTGTCGTAACTAAGTTAGTTATCTGGGGTTGTGATGAATTCTAATATCCCCTGTTTATAAGGGGTTATTTTATAGTTTGTGTAATTTAAAGGTTTACTTATTAAGTCTTAAGCTTAATGCTTCTTGTTGTCTGATCACGAATAAGATTGATGTGGTAAATCTAAAATAAACTTGACCAAGGAATTTTAGGTTTCAGCCTTAGACTTAATAGCCCATGATCTTCCTTGATGATAGATAACCCTTTAATAGATTTTCTTACAGGATAGACATATACCTGTCGGGCGGGGGTAGCCATAATTGGAATTTAAACTTAATGAATCCAGATAATTTGGTTGACATAGACATATGGTTCAATTGGGTTATACTGGGTATTTGCGTCTGACCATCGACAGAGGCTTTCGCATAATTTAGTGTTCCAGGTTAGTAAACCGATTTATTAAACAACCATGAAATAACCACTTCATCTTTTAAAAGATATTAGAAAGATTCGCAACCCTTGATAGTTTTTAATATTGAATTTTCTTAAACCTACTTTTGTGCAATTTTATTTACTTGTTCTTAAATTTATAATCATCACCATTTTAAATCAATCAATCAACACGTTAGATAATTGTAATCATTTGACCTCATAAAATTAATAGATTAGGTATTAAGTCCTCGTGGGATCGATAATTTTTATACTACTTGAACGATACGTACGCTTGCGTTATACGTGTGTGTTTACGCCGGTCAAGTTTTTGGTGCCGTTCCCGGGGACTTATTATCTTTCACTATTAGTTTTGGGGTTAGATACGTTACTTGTATCTATTTCATTTTACTTATTGTTTTTGTTTTCTTGTGTTTCAGGTTCTCAGAAACTACATGAGACGGACCAGAAACTTTGAACTCCGACCGCTTGACCCAGAAATTGAAAGAACCATCAGACAGTTGAGAAGGGAAAGGCGAGAAGGCCAAGAAGCAATCAGTAACATGGAACCTGAACCTTTGAACGTTGCACCACCGATTCCCATTTGAGACAGAACCATTCCGGTGGTTGACGGATTCATTTCTTGTATTGTATTTCCTCCCTTACCAGCAAATGCAGGTGACATTAAACAGGCATTCAGATGATTCAGCAGTCAATTCAGTTTGGGGGGAATGCAACTAAAGATCCTAATGCCCACATCAGCAACTTCCTAGAAGTTTGCGGCACTTTCAATTGCAACCGAGAAGCTGAAGCAGCAATGAGACTGCGTATTTTCCCATACTCCTTGAAAGACAAAGCTCAAGCTTGGCTACATTCACTACCAGCAGGTTCCATCACAACTTGGAACACTTTAGCCACCAAATTTCTTGCAAAGTATTTTCCACCAGCCAGAACTGGAAAGCTGAGGAATGACATCACATCCTTTGTGTAACAAGACTCAGAAACTCTCTACGAAGCTTGGGAAAGGTACAAAGATTTGCTCTGGAAATGTCCTCACCATGAGATTCCAAAATGGCTTCAAGTTCAAACATTATATAATGGACTTTCTGGACTGATGAGAACCACAATCGATGCTGCTGCTGGAGGAGCTTGAATGGAAAAAAGAGAAGATCAAGCCTGGGACCTAATCGAAGAAATGGCCAACATTAACTCCTTGTGGCCAACAGAAAGGAGCATGATCCAAAGAATTACAAGAATTTATAAAAGTGGAGCCAATACAGCAGTCAACGCCAAGCTGGATCAGATATGCAAATTCATGGAGACTCCCAGCACTGGATCCACAAGTTCACCATATGGAGGAGCACGAGAACCAAACCAACTTGAAGAGACGGTGAATTATGTCAACAATTTCAATAGACATGGGAACAATCCATATTCCAACACCTACAACCCAGTGTGGAGGAATCATCCTAATTTTTCATGGAGCAACAATTCAGGACAAAATAAAAATCCACCACTTGGATTCGAACAGTAGAAGTATCCACCACCAAGATTTCAACAACAGAACAAAGGCCAGAAACATGAAAAAGAACCAGAAATGAAAGAATGGATTCCAGAGATCTTCAAAAAGTAACAAGCAGCGTATGATGCTATCTTTCAGAGCCAATCTGCTTCCATCAAAGCACTGGAGAATCAAATCGGACAACTGGCCAATGCTCCAAGTTACAGACCGCCAGGTAATCTTCCCAGCAACATAGAACCCAATCCAAGGAACCGAGGGAATGAACAATATCAAGCCATCATCTTGAAAAGTGGTACTGAAATCAACAAAGATGTTGGAGCCAAAGCAACTGCTGAGGAAGTTCCAAAAGAAACAAAGCAACAGATGGAGGAAAAAGAGGCAAAGGAAAAAGAACAGATCACTCCACCTCCACCTTTTCCAAAACAACTTCAGAAAAACAAACTGGAGAAGGAGTTTGCTCATTTCCTATAGGTGTTCAAAAAACTTCACATCAACATTCCTTTTGTAGAAGCCTTGGAAGAAATGCCCAGCTATGTAAAATTCATGAAAGACATTCTTTCACGAAAACGAAGTGTGGACAACAGAACCTGGGCGACGCTGTTCTAGGCTCGCGGCCTAGTTGGGAAGTACGTAATAACATGGAGTCGCCACCCGGTGTGAACCGGGACAAAGATTTAAGGCCGCACTCACCCCTCGCAAGGGAAGACCTCAAACCGTTGGGTTCGGAATGGTCCATTACTTATGTCACTTGTGATGATATAATTTGTGCAATGAACTAACCAAGTCTACTCAATAATCATGCTCAAGGGTACTTAGATCTAACATGATTTCTTCCAAATAACTCCACGCAATGTAACACAACGAGCATATTGAACCATTAAAACAAAATAACAAATAACTATTTATAAATTAAACGAAATATCATGCGTAAAAAGAACATAATTATGCTTTGAAATTAAACAACAAAAATAAATTAAATCATGCTTAAAACAATGAATAAACAACCTACGAACTATAACATGTTCAAATACAAATTTGGATGAGATGAAATACGTGTCTCTTAAGTGATACGTGGCGTTGTATCCCGAGTACAAACCGTACTACCGTCTATTCGGAATCGGCTACGGAATTTACGTCCGGGTTTCCATCCGATATACCACAAAAGGGAACACATATTCCGCTCATCCAACAATCACATCATGCCTCAAACGACTCTCATGCGATAATATTTTTAAAATAAACGAAAATATTATCGCATGATAATAAATAAAAAAGGTGCCCTCAAGTCTAACCTTTTTGTTGTCTCTCGAAAGTGCGTTACACGGCCGTCGGAAGGGTTGATGTTCCGTAACTTTTCTGGTTCACTGATCCGATGTTTTTCCTCACTGTTTCGCTGCTCGGGTTGTTTCTTTCACTCCATTTCGCTGCTGTTTATGGTCTCGGTTCTTGGTGGTAAAGATGCAGTTTTTCTGGACTGTTTTGGGGTAATTTAGGGACTGTTTTGGGGTAATTTTCGTCACTGTTTTGGGGTGTATTTTCTGGAATGTTTTAAGGCTTATTCTGGACAGTTTTGCTGGGCAGTTTCTGGGTTAATTCAGGGTGATTTCGGGACAGTTTAGGGACTGATTTGGTGCAGTTTTTGGGGACTATTTTGTGCAGTTTTTTAGGGGTTAAATATTCGACAACTGGGCAGTGAGGGACGTTTGAACTGGGCAGTGAGGGGCGTTTAACTGGGTTGATTTGAAGATGTTTATGCGGCGGGTCGGTGGGTGTTGATATGCGACTGTTTGGTGTTGATTTATGGCATCACGTGAGGGGGTTTTGTGGCATTGATTTGGTTTATATTGTTATGGTCAGTGCGTGGTTGAGTGGCTTTATTTGCTTGATTACGTAAGTGGAGTATGAGGGGCTGTTGAAGTTACTGGATGAGGGGATGGATTGTGCGTTAGGAGGGCTGAAGATGTGAGTCAGGGGCCATGAGTGTTGAGTTGTTTGAGTGAATATGTGAGTGCTGAAGAGTGATGTGGCTAGGCGTGAAGGGTGATGGGGTTGTGAGGCTAGTGGTGCGCTGTTTGTGTTTCATTTGTGAGGCAGTGGCTGTGCGTGAGAGGGCAAAGGTCAGTGGGCGTAAGTGGCTTATGCTTGAGGTCAAAGAGGTTGGTAGGTGGCTTTGTTGAGTGGCTGTGTGGGTATCGTGAGTGGAGTTGCTCTTTGATAATATGTCACAGCTTTCTTGTTACGTGGCTAGAGGATTGAAGGATTTGAGAAGCTGCGTGGCTTTTGAAAGCTGAAGTTGAGTGATCAAGTGTCTGATTGCTTATGCGTGAGTGTCTAAAGGGCAAAGACAGGGGCAGTATTGCTGGTGGATCAGAGAACCGAGAGAGAGGGGGGGCCGAGAGGAAGATTTAGGGTTTCTTTGTTATTTTTTTGTTGTTTTCATCGAAGTCTCGGGCTGGTGGGTTGTTGAAGGTGGCTTTGAGAGAGAGAGAGATCTTGAGTGCTGTTTAGGGTTTTTCGTGAGAGAGGGTCTTGGCGTGATGAAAGGGGGAGAGAGGGATTGAAGCCGTGAGCAAGATGAAGATTAGGGTTTATTCTCTTATTTGTTTGTGCCGTGTGAGAGAGATAGGCCCGCCAGTCTTAGGGTTTAGTTTGTGTTATTTTTATAGTGAGAGGGTAGGGGAATTAGGGTTATGCATGGCTTTAATAGGAAACAAAATCAATTAATTGGGGAATTTATTTAAATTTGGTGAGTGGTTTATTTGTTTTAGGCAAAGATTTATTTATTTTGATATTAGTTTTAATTTAATTTAAATTTAATTTGTTTTAATTTAATTTAAATTGGAATTAATTTGATTTAGTTTAAATGGATTTTAATTTGATTTAGTTTAATTTCAATTTAGTTATTTAATTTAGTTATTTAATTATTTTTTAATTCAATTTAATTTGTGACATATATTTTAAATGTTTTAATTATTTAATTTGTGAGATGTGATTTAATGAGTTTGGTGTGTTTTAAAATAGAGGTCCAACAAGCGAACCCGAAGCGAAACAAGCGAGTTAAATCCGACCAAAATATCAATTTCCAACTTTACCCTTCAGACGTCCGTTTCCCGCGGCTTTCACAATCAAAGAGGTAGTGTCTCCATACGAGACTCATCATCGGGACTTATATGTAAAAACACAGTGTCTACACGAAGATTGAGAGATTACGAGACAGTAGCATTGACGAAAGAATGCAGTGCCATTATTCAGAGGAAACTTCCCCCAAAGTTGAAAGATCTTGGCAGTTTCACTGTCCCATGCACTATTGGAGAACACTATATCGGTAAGGCTTTATGTGACTTAGGTGTAAGTGTTAATTTGATGCTTTTTTTCTATTTACAGAAAACTGTAAATTGGAGAAGCAATGCCTACCTCAGTCTCATTACAACTTGCTGATCGAACGCTCGCATTTCCAAGAGGTGTTGTTGAAGATGTGCTGGTCAAAGTCGACAAACTCATTCTTCCAGCAGATTTCATTATCCTTGACATGGAAGAAGACAAAGATGTGCCTATCATCCTGGGAAGAACATTATTGGCGACAGAATGAATTGTGATTGATGTACAAAAAGGAGAACTAACCATGAAAGTTCAGGACCAAGAAGTTACTTTCAATGTTTTCAAAGCCATTAAATTCTCGAGCGATGAAAATGAAGAAGAATACTTCAGAGTTGATGTTGTTGATAGTATCGTTCAGGATACTGAGCTAAATCCCACAGATACACTTGAAGCTTGCATCACCAACATGACTGACAGCGAGCTAGATGCTGAAATCCTGGAATGTATCAACTACCTTGACAAACCATTCCGATTCAAATCAACACCACCAGTTGAAAGCTTGGAACTGCCAAAGAAAGATCGAATCAAGCCTTCGATTGAAGAACCACCACAGCTGGAGCTGAAGTTACTTCCGAGCCATCTCAGGTATGCATTTCTTGGAAACTCTTCTGAATTACCTGTTATTATTTCCTCTTCACTAACATTAGAGCAGGAAGAAAAATTAGTGAGAGTATTACGAGAGCACAAAAGAGCCATTAGCTGGACTATATCAGACATTCGAGGCATTAGTCCATCATTTTGCATGCACAAGATTCTGATGAATAATGAGTACAAACCTACAATGGAACATCAACAGAGACTCAATCCAATCATGAAGGAAGTCATAAAGAAAGAAATCATCAAATGGTTGGATGCTGGCATCATTTACCCCATCTCAGATAGTACTTGGGTGAGTCCTATGCAGTGTGTGCCGAAGAAAGGAGGAATCACTGTGGTTACCAATAAAAAGAACGAGCTAATCCCAACCAGAACGGTGACAGGATGGAGAGTATGCATGGACTACCGAAAGCTGAACAAAGCAACACGAAAGGACCATTTTCCGCTACCATTCATTGACCAGATGTTAGACAGACTGGCGGGGCATGAGTTCAATTGTTTTCTGGACGGATATTCAAGGTACAAACAGATTTCCATCGCACCAGAAGACCAGGAGAAAACTACTTTTACATGTCCCTATAGTACTTTTGCTTTCCGCAGAATGCCATTTGGATTATGTAATGCCCCTGCTACATTTCAGCGTTGCATGATGGCCATCTTCTCAGACATGCTGGAGTAGAGTATGGAGGTTTTTATGGATGACTTTCTATGTTTGGAGATTCTTTTGACCACTGCTTGCAAAATTTGGAACATGTGTTACAAAGGTGCGAAGATAAAAACCTGGTGCTTAATTGGGAGAAATGCCATTTCATGGTAATGAGGGCATTGTTCTTGGACACCAGATCTCATAAAAAGGAATCCAGGTAGACAAAGCAAAGATTGAAACAATTGAAAAACTACCTCCGCCGACATCTATAAAAGGGATTCGAAGTTTTCTTGGACATGCAGGTTTTTACAGGAGATTTATCAAAGACTTTTCCAAGATTGCTAAACCTCTTTGCAATCTTCTGGAGAAGGATGTGCCTTTCAACTTCACCAAAGAATGCCAGAAAGCTTTTGAGATCTTAAAACAAAAGCTTATTTCTGCCCCCATCATTGTAGCACCAGACTGGACCCTTCCATTTGAAGTATTGTGCGATGCTAGTGATTTTGCTGTAGGTGCAGTTTTGGGACAGCGCAAAGCAAAAATTTTCCACACCATTTACTACTCAAGCAGAACTTTGAATGAAGCTCAACTCAACTACACAACCAATGAAAAGGAGTTGCTCGTAGTTGTGTGCGTTTTTGACAAATTCTGCTCCTATCTGCTGGGTCCCAAAGTGGTGGTCTACACAGATCATTCAGCAATCAAATATCTGATCACGAAGAAAGATGCCAAACCCAGATTGATCTGTTGGATACTTCTTCTGCAAGAATTTGATGTGGAGATCAAAGACATGAAATGGACAGAAAACCAAGTGGCAGATCATCTATCGAGGCTCGAGAATGGAGAAACAGCTGGCAAAGATATGTTAATCAAAGAAACTTTTCCAGATGAACAGTTGTTTGCCATGAAACAGTAAGATGCCCATTGGTATGCTGACTATGTCAACTACATTGTCTTAGGGAAATGGCCGTTGGAATGGACAACTCAGCAACGGAAGAAATTCTTCAAAGAAGTCAAGCACTATGTCTGGGATGAGCCGTACCTGTTCAAACGGTGTGCTGATCAATTATTGAGACGGTGTGTTCCACAAGAGGAGGTCAACAATGTTCTGCAACACTGTCATTCGTCACCATACAGCGGACACTTCAGCGGAAATAATACTACAGCCAAAGTCCTACAATCAGGTTTGTTCTGGCCTACTCTTTTTAAAGATGCTTATCTTTTTACTCTTCAATGTGACAGGTGCCAGAGAATGGGGAATATTTCGAAGAGAAATGAAGGACCGTTGCAAAACATTCTGGAAGTGGAGATATTCGATGTGTGGGGTATTGATTTCATGGGACCCTTTGTTCCATCATTCGGAAACCTGTACATCCTGGTTGCTGTAGACTACGTCTCCAAATAGGTTGAAGAAATTGCACTACCATCCAATGATTCGAAAGTGGTGATCAAATTCCTGAAAAAGAATATTTTCACTCGGTTCGGAACACCTCGGGCAATTATCAGTGATGGTGGCTCACATTTCTATAACAGATACTTTGATACACTCCTAACCAAATATGGAGTTACTCACAAGGTTGCCACTGCTTACCATCCACAGTCAAATGGACAGGTTGAAGTTTCAAATAGGGAAATCAAAAGAATCTTGGAGAGAACTGTAGGATCAACAAGGAAAGATTGGTCTACAAAACTAGATGATGCATTATGGGCTTACCGAACAGCTTACAAGACACCCATTGGTATGTCCCCATATCGATTGGTGTTTGGAAAAGCGTGCCATCTGCCAGTTTGAGCTTAAACACAAGGCGTACTAGGCACTGAAGAAGTTGAATCTTGATTCACAAGCTGCACGAGAGAAACGACTTCACCAACTCAACGAATTGGAGGAATTTTGCCTACAGGCTTATGAGAATGCCAGATTGTACAAAGAAAAGACCAAGAAATGGCATGACCAAAAAATAGTGCACATACAGTTGGAACCAAGGCAGCAAGTGTTGTTGTACAATTCATGGTTGAACTTTTCCCTGGAAAGTTGAAATCAAGGTGGTCAGGTCCATTTGTGATCACTCAGGTTTTACCATATGAGCTGTTGAGTTACTGAATCCCAACACCAATGAAACATTCTAGGTTAACAGTCAGCATGTCAAGCACTACTGGGGAGAATCGTTTCAGCGACAAAAATAAAGTGTCACACTTTCAGATCCAGCCTAACGATCGAGAAGTCACGTATAGCTAACGACTTTAAACTTAGCGCTCGCAGGGAGGCAACCCATGCAATTTGTGTATATATTGTGATTGGTGTGTGATTTAATTTGGTGTGTTTAGTTTTTGCAGATTAAGACATTTCAGGATGGAAGAAGTTCTCGCAAAATTCACAAGCAATTTCCTTCTCTCCCTCAAAACTCTCTGATGAAAGTCTACAAAGCTCGCTTGGAACAGATGAGATTATAACACTATCCATGGTGTTCCTAATGATATTCTTTGGGTAATTGAAGCACGGGTCCGATTAGCAGGTGAGTCTTCTGAATCTTTTATTTCACATATGCCTGGTTTTGGAAGAAGCACCTATGCAAAAAAACGTAGAGCTAAGCAAATGGGTGTTTGTTTCAAATGTGCATGCGTGGAATTGCAATACTCGTTGTCGTTCTTTAGGAATGGTGTCTGATAATCGCGAAGATAAAATAAATTCATTAGGGATGGCTTGGGTAAGGAGTCTGTAGATAATATATCTTCGACTCTTGAGACGCATCCCAGTGGATATGTTCATATAGCCATTTGCAAATTACATACACAATTTCAAAAAGAAAGACAACAGTTAAGTCTTGGGAATCTGACTCAAAAAGACCCAGTTTGCCAATTTATAAGAAAATTGGATGGGAAGCTTGTCCCTGACGCATAGACGTCAATCAAGCCGCTAATTTTCTTGTAAATATTATATCTCTTTGTTTTTCCTAATAATTGTAATTTTTTTTGTTGTTTTCTTTTATTTTCTCCGACATGATCCAGACCTTTTTTACTATCACGATTTATTTTACTGTTAACTAATAATTGTCATTTGGCAGGTACTAGTGCTATTATTTTACTCACCCTTTTTAGGTATTATAAATTCA
Source organism: Zanthoxylum bungeanum (assembly GCA_019454045.1). Classification (NCBI taxonomy): domain Eukaryota; kingdom Viridiplantae; phylum Streptophyta; class Magnoliopsida; order Sapindales; family Rutaceae; genus Zanthoxylum; species Zanthoxylum bungeanum. The sequence goes on along the minus strand of SKCR01024972.1, from coordinate 81,997 downwards.
ACTCATCATTGCACTTTTGAAGACATCCAGAGTAAAACATGGAAGCCACTTCATGAAGACGAGTTGAAAACATCTGTGTGTTTTGCGTTACTAGTGTTGGTGTTAAGCCACAATACGTAGAAGCATCACTTGAATTGGGTTGAGTCTTAGCTGCAAGGAATATGCACTTAGTATATGGCGGAGACAATCTTGGACTAATGGGGATCGTTTCAAAGGCCGTACAGGAAAGAGGCAGTCACGTTTTGGGAGTCATCCCAAAACCATTGGCGGAGGCAAATCTTATTGGACCATCAAATGGAGATGAACTGATCGTGCCAGGAATGTCTGAATGATTGGTAGAAATGATTAATCGGGCTGATGCTTTTATTGCTTTATCAGGTGGCTTGGGTACATTGGAGGAAATTTTTATAGTGCTATCTTCGGTGAACCTGAATATACACCAGAAACCGCTTGGACTATACAACGTTGATGGATTTTATGATTTTCTTTGTGTGTTTCTTGATGATGCCCGGAGAAATGGGTTCGTGTCAAAACCTTTAAAAGAACTCCTCTTCACTGCCAGAACTGCTCCGGATCTAATAGACCAACTCTTAGCCTATGAACCACAAATTGACCCTATCATTTCAAAGATAAATTGGTCCGAGGACGATCGTGGTAAGAGGCGTCGGATTAATCTGGATCTTAACCTTTAATTTCCTGTAGAATTTCAGCTAACCAGGTATTATCTTTTAAACTCTTCTTCTACTGTTTAAGACATTGGGGACATTGTCTCATTTAGGTTTGGGGGAGGGAATTAGTTGATCAGTACCTTGTTTTTTTATTTTGTGTGTTGTTTTTATTTTTAGTCCAAAATTTTTCGAAAAATACAAAACAAATTGAAATTTTTTCAAAAATTACAAAAATATTTTGTATTTTTGTGTTTTTATTTTGACTAAAAAGGTGAAATTGGTAAGAGATAGCTGTGTAAGGAATTTCCACTCCTGAGACGTATCTCAAACCATTTTTGAAACAAGTTAGTTTTTGTTTATTTCATTTTAAATTATTTTATTTGTAAATTCACCATAAAACTGACTAAAATGGATCTTCATATGCTCAGTTATCAGATATTATTAACATGCATTGTAACATACGGACATGAGCTAAAATTGAAAAGTTTGTAATATTCAGTACTCTAGTTTAATTGGAGGAAGCATCTCAAAAAGTGATGGAGTAAAAAAAAATATGAGATCCGAGTTATTAAGTCTGTAAGGGTGTTTTAACACCTAGGCCCTAAAGCCAACTGGTTTGGGAGTCACTGGCCCAAAGCTCGCTACATGGATCAAAGATGTTGCAAAATATATATATCTGAAGTCTGAGTAATTAAGTCTGTAGGGGTGTCTTAACACTTGGTGCCCTAACACTAGCTACATAGATGGAAGATATTGTATACAAATAAAAAAAATTAAAAAAAAATCAAAGTAACAAAAATCAGAAAAATCAGAAAACTTATTCCATTGCTGCAAAAAAGGTGTGAATTCTGATAAAACTTTAGGAAAAAAATATTACTCTCTTATCAACTGCACTTGTGACTGTTGTGGGCAAAAATGAGTTGATTAATATTTTGTCGGCTGTGCATATAGAGAATGGTAAATATAATATGAGAATTTACTTATTCAATAATTTAGAAAGAAAGAAAACAACTAGTAACTTGGAGTAGAAGTTTCACCTTATTAGTCAGTAACTTCTTTATTCTTTTTTCTCTTTTTTTTTTATTTATTTAATTTTTTTTTTTGCTTTTGTGTGCATTATTTTCACGACCTTTTTATTTTTGTAAAACGTTTGTGGGTATCGTTGCTGTAAGCCCTCACGAGACTATAACTCGTCCACTAGGGACACCTAGCGGTTTAAAGGCTTGTTGCATACGCTAAATGCAACCGTGATCCCTACGAAAGTGGCTTAGTTTAATTTTAATTGTTTCTTGTATTTTATTTTATTGTTTTGCTCGAGGACTAGCAAAATGTTAGGTTTGGGGGTGTGATGAGCGGAAAATATATCAATATTTACCGCCCATTTTACTTAATATTTTGTTTAGTTTCTCGAGTTTGATTAACGTTTTGATGTGTTTTAGTTTATTTTACAGATAAAATAATATTGGGACACAATAAAATAATTTAGGACGAAATGTGGGTCAAATAAGGGCAAAAATTGGACTTGACATATTAATTTTGGAGATTGGAAACTTGAAAGGGCGTTTTAACGAAGTGCAGTTTTGGAAATTCCAGTTTTACGCATCTGTCGTATTTTGGGCATAACTTTTTACTTCAATATCGGATTGAGCGGATTCAAGTTCCAGATAAAAGAAGACTCAAAGATCTACAACTTTGAAAGACAAAATAATTTCGAATTCTGAAGATTTCATGCCCGAAATTGATGAACCATCCAGAATTGTGTTGTGTGTAATTATTAAAGTCATTTTCAATCATTTTCAAATAAATAAATAAATAATAAAAATTATCAAATCACCACCAAACATGATAAGCAATTAGTGGAGCAATTAATAATGGATTTGGTGGAGCAATTAGTGGAGCAATTATTGGATATGGATTTGGTGGATGATTTGATGGAAGTCAAATTTTTTCCTATAAATACCAAGCCATTTCATTTGTAAATTCATACTTTCTTCTAAGGAATTCCTTAAGAATTCTAAGAAGATTGTATCTTGTTTGTTTATTTACAGCTTTCAGTAATTAATTTCCGCTTTCGCACTTTTTTTTCATTACTTTTCAGTTTTTACTTTCCGCAATTTACTTTTACGCACAATACTTTTCTTTCTTTAATTTTCAGTTTTTACTTTTCAGTAATGAGGAGGTAACTCCCCTTTGCTGGGGTAAAAGGTAAAACTTTTATTACTAATATTTAGATTAATATCAATTAATTATAATATATAAATTAGTTAAAACCTGACTTAACGAGGATACCGCCATATTGGTCGGTTGGTTATTATTTAAATTGGTTTTAGCCTGACTAAACTGGATACCGCCTGATTGGTCGGTTGGTAATTAATTATTAATTTGACTTAATCTGAATACCGCCTATATGGCTGGTTGGTAATTATCATGCAAAGTTAATATATTATATTAAGGGACATATCTAAAATAGAAGTAATAAAAGTGGATCCTTTTACCTCAGCATTTTATTTTATTGTACTTTTACTTTATTTAGTTTTCAGTAATTTACTTTCAGCATTTACTTTTCAGCAATTTACTTTCAGCAATTTACTTTCAGCATTTACTTTTCAGTAATTTACTTTCAGCATTTACTTTTCAGCATTTAATTTTCAGTATTTAATTTCAGCATTTACTTTCTGTCATTTACTTTTCAGCATTTTACTTTATATCTTTTATTTTATTTTAGTTTTTACTAGCCCTAGTTATGTGTTGTAACTAAGTTAGTTATCTGGGGTTGTGATGAATTCTAATATCACCGGTTTATAAGGGGTTATTTTATAGTTTGGGTAATTTAAAGGTTTACTTATTAAGTCTTAAGCTTAATGCTTCTTGTTGTCTGATCACCAATAAGATTGATGTGGTAAATCTAAAATAAACTTGACAAAGGAATTTTAGGTTTCAGCCTTAGACTTAATAGCCAATGATCTTCCTTGAGGATAGATAACGCTTTAATAGATTTCCTTACAGGATAGACATATACATGTCGGGCGGGGGTAGCCATAATTGGAACTTAAACTTAATGAATCCAGATAATTTGGTTGACATAGACATATGGTTCAATTGGGTAATACTGGGTATTTGCTTCTGACCATCGACAGAGGCTTTCGCATAATTTAGTGTTGCAGTTTAGTAAACCGATTTTTTACACAACCATGAAATAACCACTTCATCTTTTAAAAGATATTAGAAAGATTCACAACCCTAGATAGTTTTTAAAATTGAATTTTCTTAAACCTACTTTTGTGCAATTTTATTTACTTGTTTTTAAATTTAGAATCATCACCATTTCAAATCAATCAATCAACCTGTTAGATACTAGTAATCATTTGACCTCATAAAATTAATAGATTTGGTATTAAGTCCTCGTGGGATCGATACTTTTTATACTATTTGAACGATACGTACGCTTGCGTTATATGTGTGTGTTTATGCCGGTCAAGGGTCCTGTTTTTCCTTTTAGCTCTGGACAGTCATTCTTCCAGTGTCCAGACTTCTTGCATTGTAGACATTGGTCACAAGCTACTTTCGATTTTGCGCCTTTGCTTCTTTGAGTTTTTCTTTGATATCTTCTTCCCCATCTTTTTTTCTTTCACTTCCCAAAAGTCTATGAAGAGCTCGCTCCACCATGGAGATACAGTGTGGGGTTGCCTTTCCTCAAATCTTGCTCCGATGCGCATAACATGTTATGAAGTTCTTCGTATGTGGCTTGCATCGAATGCATATGGAAATTTAATACAAATCTTGCATAAGAACCAGAGAAAGAAGATATAATCAAATTATGGCCCAGCCTTTCGTCTAACAAAATACCCTGTCATTCCAAATATCGAATTTGGTCGATCATGTTCAAAACATTAGTGCTGAAAGCTCCTCCCTCCTTGAGTTCAGCACGGAATAATTCCTTAGACCTTCGATAAAGTTCCATCTCTTAATTTTCCTCGATCTGTTAGTGTCTCTAAGATATGCCAAGGATCTTAAACATGATTCTAGTGTGAATTTAACGAGTAAGTTGCGGAATACTTACATTGATTGGATGAGAAGTTTCAAATTTTTTTTTGTTGTAATGGAAGCTCCAAGCCTTTGTATTGAATTCCAAACTCAAGGGTGAGTTTCCTTATCACCTTCCTTTGACTCCTTTAATTGCTAGCTAGAACAAAATTTGAAAGAAAATTTGCCCTCCAAGATATGCAAAGTTTCGGCCATGAGAGAGTTTAGGAAGGAGTGAATAGTAATGTTTTTGTTTTCCAAAAACTTGTCTTCAAAAGTTGTGTTAGGTGTGTGTTAAATAAATTACATTTAATAAAGCCAACCACCTCCATCACACTTATGACTAGTTGATATAAGTCAAGTGTCAAGTTGATGTAAGTTAGTGGGTCCCACCACTTTGAATTCAAAATTCAAGTTGGCTTACACAACACACTTTGGGCCCGGTTTCGTTTAATCCGACTAAACGAATTTTTCGTCGCGACGTAATTAAATCCAACTTAATTAAATAATAATGCCTAGCAAAATTATTACGGAAGTCGCTTACGAATTAATTTTAATTAATTCATTCGCTTGAATTAAAATCCAATTTTAATTCCGTATTGAAATCCAATTTCAATTAATATATCTGATATATTATTTAGCCCAAATAAATAACTTAAATAGTGAAATCCAATTTAACTATCAAATTTACTTTGCCGATTAATTCCAAATTAATCACGTTCTCTCTTCTACACGAATTTAATCCAAGATTAATTCTTGCCGTAATTAATCCCAGATTAATTTTCTCTCTCATAATTAATCCTAGATTAATTCTGTTAGAGTCAAATGTCATCGGTGAATCTTTGGGAAGCGACCCAAGAGGTCCCTGGATATGTTGGTAGTAAATACGGTCATCAGACTATCTGAACACGTTCGTATCTGGTACCATGTTCTTACTGATTTATAAGACACGATTGGCTTCTAGCAAAGCACCGTGCCTACCCAATTCTCCAGAAATATATTCAACATGGAATATATATAATCTGTATCAGACATAGTATACTATGTATTGCGTATTGCGATCCAGTATCTGATGTCACATGCTAAGCCTAGGGCTGGAATTGTGTCTGCCCTATACGAAGTATATATCAGATCACTAGCAACTAGTCTCTGTAATCGGATAATCATGACCTAGTCATACTATCCCGATAGCTGTAACATTTAAGAGTACTAGTTCTGTATCCATGCGTGATCATCATCTCCATATGACTGAAGTGATACTTCCATCTTGACATCACACCCAATACACTACGATTCTCAGTATACCTAGAAGAGGCGTACACAGAACTTGTTAAAGCTCCGGACGACCAAAACCAAAGTATACTGATTGTCGCAAGTATTAGCGATGCATACAAAGACAATGATAACTATATGAAACTTCGTATACCCGATTGAACACATCTTACATTCAAACGAATATACATCAACCAGCCGGCAAAGCATCGTGGTAAAGGATTTTAACCCCTCCAAATAGGGGACCTTTAATCCGACTTACTAAGCCCATGCTCTCGATCGCATCATGCATACAAAGAATAAAGACAATAATATCAAACTTAGTATGCCCGATTGGAAATATCTTACATCCAACCGAACACACATCAACCGACGCGGCAAAGCATCGTGGTAAAGGATTTTAACCCCTCCAAATAGGGGACCTTTAATCCGACTTACTAAGCCCATGCGCTCGATTGCGTCATGCATAAACAAGTAACATGCGGAATTCCAATGACGAAAAATAAATAAATCAAAGCAATATAAAACAAATGAAGGTGCCGTTTACTCAAGCGGTACGTGGAGTTGTATCCCGAGTACAGATCATACTACCGTCTATTCGGAATCGGCTATGAAATTTATGTCCGGGTTTCCATCCGATATACTGCGAGAGTTAACACATCTTTCATTTTATTCCAATGCCACAACATACAATATTTCGTAATACATGCATATTTATCTACTCAAGGGCCACAACATGCATTTCAACATAACAATCATGCGAACAATACTCAATAAATAATAAAAATAAAATAGAAAACGAATGTGGAAAATACCCTTAGGTCTAACCTTTTATGTCGACTTTCGGACTCGCGTTTCACGGCCGTCGGAAGGGCTATCACTCCGTAACTCTTCCGGTTCACTGGATTAACCTCTTAGCTCTCTGTTTTGCTGTTTTGGTAACTGTTTTCACTCCGTTTTGCTGCCGATTTTCCTGTATTCTCTGCTTACTGTTTCAGGTCTGTTCGGGGATTGTTTTGGCGATTTTTGAGGGCTGTTCGGGGCAGTTTTTAACACTGTTTGGGGTAATTTCTGGACTATTTTTGGTTGTTTATTCGGTCAATTTGTGCTGCATTGTGGGAGGCTATTTGCGGCAGTGGACTGTACTGGTTTACTGGCTGTGTTACTCGGCAGTTTGTGGTAGTTTGAAGGGCTGAACAGGGAGTAGTTTTGTTGAGTGTAATAGGTGGCTTGTCTTTGTTACATGAGGTGAGTGAGGTGGCGATGAGATTTGTGTGTGCAGTTTGTCTGTTTGTGAAACGTGATGAAGGGCTGATGAATTGTGATGATTTTGTTGATGAGTTTTTGGGCTGCGTAAGTGGAAAGTGAGGTCAGGGGGCGTGTTGGCAGTTTGTTGGCTTGGTCAGAGGAGCTGTGAGGTGTTGGTTTTTGGCTTGGCTGCTTGCGTTTAAAATGGGTTCAACGTGAGGTAGAGAGCAGATGGGCGTGCATGGCTATGAAGGCTATCGATGGGGGTTGATTTGTTTTGTTGTTTACGTGAAGGTTCAGAGTGAATGGGAGCAGGAGAAAGCTGCCGAATGAGTGTTATTGTCTTAGGGTTTATTTTCTTTTTTTTGTTTTGGTCACTGCCGTGAATGGGAGTCCTCCGAGGGTTGATTTAGTGTGTGTTTTATAGTTGTCAATTAGGGTTTGCATGGATAGGGATTTGTAATATCTAATTAGTGTCATAAAAGGAAAATATATATTTGATTGGGGGATAAATTTAGGCTTGATTAGGAAATTAGTATATTTAATTTGTGTTGATTAGGCATACAATATTTTAAGTTAGGAATAATATATTTTTAATTAGGAATAATATTTGTTGATTGATTTTAATTAGGCATGCAATTTCTTTAATTTGGGTGAGTATTTTTATTATTTTGGTGGGTGATTATTTAGATTTTATTTGTTTTATTAATTTGGTATATGACTTAATTTATTATTTTATTTATTTTGGTATATTATTTAATTAATATTTTATTTAATTGGGTTGTATTTTGAGGGCCTTGGGCGTGGGGGCCAAGTGTGGTGGGCTAGGTGTTGTGTTGGTTTGGTGAGTGGGTTTGGGCCAAGGTTAAATGGTTCTGGGTTTTTTAGGCTAAAGGTGCTTTAAAACAAAGGTCCAACGAGTGAGCCTGGAGCTAAACAAGCGAATAAACTTTAACGAAATATCGATTCCCTTCCGACAACCGTTTCCCGCAACTTCCTCGACTAAAAAGGTAGTGTCTCCAAATGAGACTCATCATAGGGACTCACATGCAAAAATGCAGTGCCTACAACTACCATCCATTCAGATTCGGCTACGGAATTTATGTTTGGATTTCCATCCTATATACCACAAGAGGCGACACATTTTTCATTTTATTCAAAACCACAACATTCATCCATAAACGACTCTCATACGAAATAAATAACTAAAACAATTAAAAGATGAGTAACAAATGAATACAAAAAGTGCCATCAGGTCTAACCTTTTATGTCGACTTTCGGAAGTACCGTACACGATCGTCGGAAGGGTGGATGCTCTGTAACTCCTCCGGTTCACTGGTTCAACGTTTCACTTCGTTGCTTCGCTGTTCGGGCTGCTGTTTTCCTTTCGTTTCGCTGCTGTTTTGCTGCTGTATTTTGGTCACTGTTTGTTACGTTTTTTACTGCTGCTTTCTTACTATTTTAGGTGATATTAGAGTGCAGTTTTTTTAGCTACTGTTTGGGGATTTATGGGCTATGATTTTCGGTAGTTTAGGGCTGTATGGGGCTATGATTTTTGGTAGTGTAGGGGGATTTATATGGGGCTGCTGTTTCGGTGGATGTAGGGGCTGTATGGGGCAGGCGTGACTTGTTGAATTGGGCAGTATACGTGAAGGCTAAGAATGCTATTCAAGACTTAGGATATTTGGTTTTCTTTTTTGTTTTTAGTGAGAATGAGCTCTTCTATTTCTTGTGATTTGCTTGAATGTGCTAGGTTGTTTCTTGTGAGAATATTGTGTGTATGAGCTAGGGGGTGTGAAGGGTTGGAATTGGTTTCTTTTATAGACAAAGGCTGGGGCTTCTCCTTGTTTGAATAGGAAGGAGACCAATTAGTGTCTTACAAGGACATCCAAAGATTGATTGGGGGACAAGATTTGGTTAATTATGAAGTTAATATATTTAATTTGTTTGGTTTTAGGCATGAAATTTGTTTATTTTGGTATATAATAATCTTGATTGATTTTATTAGGCATGATTTTATTTGATATTTATTTTAATTTGGTATATGATTTTTAGATTTTATTTAATTCCCATGTGTTAAATATGTGTTTTATTAATTTGGATGTGTTTTATGGGCTTTGGTGGGCTAGTTGGGCTTGGGTGTGAGGCTAACAGCAAAACCAGAAATACCGACACCGTTCGAACGCCGATTCGAACGCTACACGAACGCCTGCAATTTGCTTGACGTTCGAACGTGGTCATGAATGCAGCACGAACGAAAATAGTGAAATTGTGAAATGAATCCGATGACATACTTATTCTGAATTTCCCCTTCCGACGTTCGTTTCCCGCGACTTCCGTGACATAAAAGGTAGTGCCTCTAAATGAGACTCATCATAGGGACTTATATGCAAAAATGCAGTGCCTACAGTCGCCCCCACTTTGATGGGACTTTTGTACTGTGTAATAGTGAAAATCCTATCAAAGTTATGCAATGCATTTTCACTTACCTTGCTCGCCAGCTGCCACTTGACTTGCCATGTGTTGAGTTGAGTTGATGTTGTGCCGTACCTGGCATGCTAAACCTCATACCCGAGGTGTGGTGGTTGCGTCTCTGTACCTAGAGTGTCGCAGTGATGTCTCCATACCCGGAGTGTCGTACATGGCGTACTAAACCTCATACCCAAGGCGTCGATGTAATATCTCCATACCTGGAGTGCCGTACCTGGCGTGCTAAACCTCATGCCCAATGCGTCGCTGTAATATCTCCATACTCGGAGTGCCGTACCTGGCGTGCTAACCGTCATACCCAAGGCGTCACTGTAATATCTCCATACCCGGAGTGCCGTACCTGGCGTGCTAAACGTCATACCCAAGGTATCGCAGTAATATCTCCATACCCGGAGTGCCGTACCTGGCGTGCTAAACCTCATACCCAAGGTGTCGCTGTAATATCTCCATACACGGAGTGCCGTACCTGGCGTGCTAAACTGATGTCTCCATACCCAGAGTGCCGTACCTGACAAAACTGATGTTGTATCTCCATACCCAGAGTGCCATACCCGGCAGAACTGATGTTGTATCTCCATACCCGGCAGAACTGATGCTGATGCTAATGTGGGCCTTGCCCCCAGAGTGCCATACCTGGCCAGACTGATACTGATAAGGGCCTCGCCCTAAACTGATACTGATATGGGCCTCGCCCCCAGACTGATATTGATATGGGCCTCGCCCCTAGTCCGATACTGATGTGGGCCTCACCCCCAGACTGATACTGATGTGGGCCTCACCCCTATATTACTGATATGGGCCTCGCCCTAAACTGATACTGATATGGGCCTCGCCCCCAGACTGATACTGATATGGGCCTCGCCCTAAACTGATACTGATATGGGCCTCGCCCCCAGACTGATACTGATATGGGCCTCAACCCTGTGATTCATTCTTGAAAACTACCGACAATGTACTGTTGCTGCTTCTGGTTGGCTTGCACTTGATGCTGTCTCTTTTTCTTCTTTGAAACCCGTGAATACAAAACAAAACAAACACAAAAAGGAATGCAAAATACATTACATGTATGCATGTATGCATGAATGAGTTTCATATCCCGTTGTGTTAGGTCGTCCACCAATTCCCTTGGTGACTGCTCGGTTTTCTCTTCCTCTGGCAAAGTACTGCTTCAATCTATCCACATTGATCGGCTCGGTGAACTCATTTCCTTCCAAGTCTGACAGCCTCGCTGCCCTATTTCCCATTACTGAACGGTTATTCTGTCTTTTCTTCTTGCTCCTTTTGGGAATCCCCCATGTTTTAAGTGTCGCTGAATATCATGGTATCAAGGTTGAATGCTTTTGTCAAACATACTCATGTCATACAGGTTGAAAGGAAAGGACTCAGGCAAGTAGGCGAAATGGATGTCTTTATTATTATTCATGAAAAGGTTCAAACAAGTAGACGAAGTCGATGTCTTTATTAAAAATGCAGAATATAAACCAGAAAGAACAGTTTCATTGCCTTATTCCTCGGCCTATGGTTCTTCACTGCTGTCATCCTCTATCCTCATGGAAGAAACTGGGTGGTTGAGAGTTTGGAGGACAAAGCTTTCGGGCAGGCCGGAGTTGATCATGTAAGTGGGTGGGGGAACAGAGTGATGATTTGGTAGAGGGTTGGTGTTGTTGGACAAAATGACCCATAGCGTCACTATTTGCACAGATCATTGTGTTGTTGTAGCAAATTAACTATGTGACAAGGAAATTGCACTCTCATCATTTGTGATTAGATCACCATAGATATATATAAATGAAGAGAGGTCCCTATGATTAGTTCCTGGACTGAGAATGATATGAGACAGTATCAGTCCCCGAAGGATTAATCATTAAATATCCCTAGCCGGAGTATTATCGAGACTGGACATCGATAATGCGGAATAGGCTAGTATTGCACTTGTGTGCGTTGTGAGGGCACAACGGCATAGTTCTCATATATATAAGTATTGGATACTTATGCAAGTGCGATATGAGGTCGTGTTTCACCGATGGTACGGGAAACAGCTTCGCTCTGGATAGACCCTTCGGAATCCCATTGGTATTATGATTATGTGTCGATGGGAGGCCGAAATCAAGGTAGGTGTGTATAGTCTTAACCTGAGACTTACATCGCTAATACTTACGATAATCGATAGACTTTGGTCTTGGTGGTACAGGCTTTAACCGGTTCTGCGTACACCGCTTCTGGGTTTATCAGAGAGTCGTAGTGTATTGGATGTGATGTCAAGACGGAAGTATCACTCCAGTCATAGTGGAGATGATGTCACGCAGGATACGGTATCAGTGCTCTTAAGTGCTGCGCAGCCATCGGGATATTATGAAAAGGTCATGTATATCCGATTATAGAGACTAGTTACCAGACATCCGACATGTGCTTCGTACGTGGCAGACACAAATCCAGCCCCAGGCCTAGCACGTTACTATCCGATACTGGGCCGATATGCACAATACAATCGTATACTACGCTTGATACAGATCTTAATATTCTTATGAGAATATGTCCGGAGAATTGGGAAGACTTGGTGCTTTGCTAGGAGTCGACCTTGTCTCGTAAATCGGTAGAACGTAGTACTTGGTGCGTACGTATACACCGACGACCGTATTTACTGCCAACATATCCGGGGATCTCATGGGTCGCTTCCCAAAGATTCACCGATGACGTATGACTCGCACTTATATTAATCTGGGATTAATATGATTAGAGAGAGAATTAATCTGGGATTAATTTCGGAGACACTTTATCTAGGATAAAATATCTATTGAAGAGAGAGAAACATTGATTTGGAATTAATCGAGGAATTAATATATTTGATATATTAAACGAAATTAGATTTCGATGCGGAATTAAAATTAGATTTTAATTCGGGTGAGCGAATTAATTTAGAATTAATTCGTTAGCGACGTGAATAGTGATTTCGCTAGGCGTAATTATTTAGTTCTCGTCGCGACGGAAATTCGTTAATTCGGAATTAGCGAAATTGAGCCCGAAAGTGTTTGCGGACACATTCGTATTTTGAAACGAGTTGGACCCGTAAATCACATCGCGAAGTCTCATTACTTGACACGACTAGTTGATGGATGTATCTAGTCACCTTTATGGGATGATACATTGTCTCTATTCTCTATGTAAGTAGGTGAGGCTATTTAATGGATTTTTAAGCAAAATTAAGCAAAATAAGTAGAGCATGAAATCCTTGGAAGATTTATGTGATGATGACTTTAGTTCTTAATTTAATATACTTGACAATAAATCTATTTTAAAGTTAAAGTTTGCAATTGGGCAAGTTGCACAAGGTGCACATCATTTCGATATTCTAAAACCCAAGGCTTGGCCAAAGGTTTGTGAAATATTGAAAAGATAATTGACATATCCCAAAGTGACTACCATTTGGATATGGAAGACATGAAGGAATTAAAGAAAGGGCGAGGCTCTAACTTTAAAAATGTTTGTCAAAGTTATGTTCACAACTAGTATTGAAATTAGATTTTAAATACTTAGTGTGGAACATAAAATATATATATGTATTGATGTTCAGAATCTGCTTTGAGCAGGATACTGACTTCAAGCTGAGATTGCTCTGCGAATCGGAAACGGGACGAAAGTCGCTGTTTCGACCGTAGATACCTAAGTTTAGGAACTACCCTTCGGGTATGTACTTAAATTAGGAACTGTTATGATGTAACTAGTTTGACTAGAAACATTATCTCTATATCAGTGTTTAATCCATTACGGATAAAAACCTTTATATTATAGAACACTAAGTGTTTTATTATATAAAAATGATACTGAGATAAATAAATTAAATATAAATAACCGAATTTATATTTTGAATATAAATAAAATCTCAAACATATAAAATGACAAATAAATAGCTCAAATTGATTTGATCAATAGAGACTTATTTATGGCATTGTTGTCTATGACACAATTAAACGAGACTCGTATATCCACACTTTTGAAGAGTGGGTACTAGGACTGATTTGACTATTCAAATAAGGTCTGCGAATCTAGTTTATCAGGTAAAGCACCTAAAATACTATTTACTTGGTAATAGTGTGAAAGCCACCGATCTGTTAGCCCTATTCATGGTGAAATAAGTGGGCCCATATCTAGCTAGGCTAGATGTGAACATGAATATTTCATGACCTTAACGGATGTGGCATCACGTTATGGTTATGTGTTTCTTTTGAAGAACACAAATCAAAAACTTTTAGAGTTTCGACACGAAGTAGATAAACAGATCGACTATAGTATTATACCGTCGCGGTAAGACCGTAATGGAAAATACTTAAGCAGTAAGTTTCATACGTATATGAAAGAGTACAGTATTCTTTCAGATGAGGACTCCTCCCGAGACACGTCAGTTAGACGGTGTGTCCGAACAAAAACCGAATTTTGTTGGACATGATAAGGTTTATCACGAGTCGCTCTGAGCTACTATTTCCTTCAATAGGATATGTATTAACAGTGCAAAACTTATTTAGAATAAGGTTCCATATAAATCTATTTGACAGATATCATATAGGGTATGAACAGGAAAGAAACGGGGTTTCACATTCCTGATAATTTGGGTATGCCAGGCATAACGTTTGGATGATACCAAACTAAAAGACCAAAATTGGATAAGTGCCAATATAGGTTATCCTAAGGGAAACCTTAAGTATAGTACTTTTAAATCTCACATGAGAACAATATGATTGTTGCTCACCATGCGGTTTTCCTGAGAGGAATACCGATATGCAGTGGTCAGTGGGAGGATAGTGATACTCGATGAAAATCGGAGTAATACTATTCAAGGCACGAAGTCCTTAATGGAACACAAATAGTTCATCTATGATGAATCTATACCATTAATCTTCGAATACACAAGAACAGGGTAGATCGGATAGAGTCAGAAAACAACCTAAGGTATGGGTTTCTGATCTAACCTCATAAAGATGTAAATCTTATTGAGGAATACCACCGACTACGTACGAGGAAATGATACACAAGGTATCAACTCCCTATTTTGGCAAAGTGCCAAGAGTCCAAAATGGATTCCATGTATAACAACTATTTTGGATACTAGTTGTTGTACCACAAGGCATTGTGCCTATTGGTACATTAAACGTCTTCAAGGAAGACATACATGGAAGGCAACATACCAAAGTACAAAGCTGGGCTTTTGATGGAAAGGTATCATTATCAACATTGTGTTAATAACGGTTCAACCTTTTACCTGTTGCCATGGTAATCCATTTTGAAGATGCTTGTTGATAACTGCATATTTCATTTATGAAATGTGTCAGTTACAGATCAAAATCGCTTTCCTGAAAAGGAAACCTCTTGGAGGATGCTTACAACATTCTGACGATTTTGTATAACCAACAAACAAGGTTTGCGGGTTATTCGATCCATGTTTGGATTGAAGCAAGCATAAGGTTCTTGGAACTGTCGTTTTGAAATAATCATAATGATTTATGATTTTGTTGGACATTATGACCCATAGCGTCACTATTTGCACAGATCATTGTGTTGTTGTAGCAAATTAACTATGTGACAAAGAAATTGCACTCTCATCATTTGTGATTAGATCACCATAGATATATAAATGAAGAGAGGTCCCTATGATTAGTACCTGGACTGAGAATGATATGAGACAGTATCAGTCCCCGAAGGTTTAATCATTGAATATCCCTAGCCGTAGTATTATCGAGACTGGACATCGATAATGCGGAATAGGCTAGTATTGCACTTGTGCGCGTTTGTGAGGGCACAACGGTATAGTTCTCATATATATAAGTATTGGATACTTATGCAAGTGCGATAGGAGGTCGTGTTTCACACGACGGGTACGGGAAACAGCTTCGCTCTGGATAGACCCCTCGGAATCCCATTGGTATTATGACTATGTGTCTATGGGAGGCCGAAATCGAGGTAGGTGTGTATAGTCTTAACCTGAGACTTGCATCGCTAATACTTACGATAATCGATAGACTTTGGTCTTGGTGGTACAGGGCTTTAACCGGTTCTGTGTACACCGCTTCTGGGTTTATCAGAGAGTCGTAGTGTATTGGGTGTGATGTCGAGACGGAAGTGTCACTTCAGTCATATTGGAGTTGATGTCACGCAGGATACGGTACTAGTGCTCTTGAGTGTTGATCAACCAATCGGGATATTGTGACCAGGTCATGTATATCCGATTATAGAGACTATGTTACCAAACATCCGACATGTGTTTCGGACGGGGCAGACACTTATCCAGCCCCAGCCCTAGCACGTGATTATCCGATACTGGGCCGATATACACAATACTACGGTATACTACGCTTGATACAGATCTTAATATTCTTATGAGAATATGTCCGGAGAATTGGGAAGACTTGGTGCTTTGCTAGGAGTCGACCTTGTCTCGTAAATCGGTAGAACGTAGTACTTGGTACGTACGTGATTCGGATACACCGACGACCGTATTTACTGCCAACATATCCGGGGATCTCATGGGTCGCTTCCCAAAGATTCACCGATGACGTATGACTCGCACTTATATTAATCTGGGATTAATATGATGAGAGAGAGAATTAATCTGGGATTAATTTCGGAGACATTTTATCTAGGATAAAATATCAATTGAAGAGAGAGAAACATTGATTTGGAATTAATCGAGGAATTAATATATTTGATATATTAAACGAAATTAGATTTCGACGCGGATTAAAATTAGATTTTAATTCGGGCGAGCGAATTAATTTAGAATTAATTCGTTAGCGACGTGAATAATAATTCCGCTAGGCGTAATTATTTAATTCTCGTCGCGACGGAAATTAGTTAATTCGGAATTAGCGAATTTGGGCCCGAAAGTGTTTGCGGACACATTCGTATTTTGAAACGGGTGGAATCCGCAAATCAGATCGCGATATCTCATTACTTGACACGAATAGATGATGGATGTATCTAGTCACCTTTGAGGGATGATACATTGTCTCTATTCTCAAAGAGAGGTAATGATGGCATATAATGAATTTTAAAAAAGGTGATGTGTGTGTTTTGGGAATTAAAACCCAAATGTGTTTGAAATGAATTTCAAATGAAATTCAAATGCATTTGATGCATAAAGTAAAACACAAAACCGTATACACATAACTCTTTACTTTCCCTCTCCCTCTCTCTCTCTTCTTCTTCTCTCCCCTCTCTCACGACATTTTCTGGTTTTGCAAAGGCAGTGAACTGCCGAACAAGATAAAAGAAAATGGAGGGAAGCAAGTGTTTTTGTGGCAAAACAAGAGTGCTAGCACACTCCGGGTTCAATGCGAAGGTGATAAGGGAAGTATACCCATGAGCAAGGAACGTTTTGATGAAGCTTGGAGCTCGTTTTTCTTGATCAAAATGGAGCAAAACAGAAGCACAAAACCGAATCTGCAGTGAGCTGTGACAGTGGACTGCTCACGCCCAAACCAGTGCAGAAATCAGTTCGTTTTTGTTGCCAAATCGCATCTCCACCGCTCGATGTAAGTATTCCGCACTTAAATCGTTGTATTCGCTTATGATTCATGCTTGAGTTTTGATCTTGGGACCTCTAGAAACTCCAACAGATTTGACTCAAAACGAAATAATTCTTGTGTATATAAGGAGGTTAGTGGGAGATGGCACTGACAATGAAATTCCCATAAAACAATTGGTGAAAGCTTGGCTTTCATGGATATTCTTTCAATAGAAATTCTTCGTAGAATTCTGGGGAGTAACAACCTTTATTCAAGGAATAAAGATCTACTGGGATAGATTTGGAGTTGTTAACACTCTCTGGGAAATTGTACATTTAAAATGTACTTGATATGGTGTCTCATACGCTTTGAGCATATGGAGTCACAATCAGGACAATCCAAGTGATAGTCATTGGATTGAGTTAAGGACATCTATTAGTATCTTAGAGAACTAAAGATGCTGTCTTAAACTATGGAGATGGAGAACTTGAAGTGACTAGGTTCACTGCTGCAAGTTTCCAAACCGGTAAATACTACGGTACTATAAAGTTTGAATAACGGGACAGTGAGCTGGAAATATTCCGAGCAAGATAACGGTTGCCGAATAAACAACAAATGCAGATTATTGCTGCAGCTGAGGCAGCAATAGAAGCCATTTGGATCGAAAATAAATCTAATTAGATTAGATATAGTTCTTTTAGCAGCTGAGCTAGGCGTCAGCACAGGCTAAGGAATTAAAGGTCTCATAGACGATCCAGATATATACTTCTATATCATCTGATTCGTTCGGATCATACATCGTGGCGATGTGATGATCGTGTAAATCGCGTCAGACGATAATTAAACAAATCCGCTGATGAAAACCTTTCCTCAGCAATTTGAGCGAACCGTACATAGTTCAGGTGTGGGACACTTGAGTGACTGGCTATGTGCCAAGTGGAGATTGTTGGACAAATGACCCATAGCGTCACTATTTGCACAGATCATTGTGTTGTTGTAGAAAATTAACTATGTGACAAGGAAATTGCACTCTCATCATTTGTGATTAGATCACCATAGATATATATAAATGAAGAGAGGTCCCTATGATTAGTTCCTGGACTGAAAATGATATGAGACAATATCAGTCCCCGAAGGATTAATCATTAAATATCCCTAGCCGGGTATTATCGAGACTGGACATCGATAATGCGGAATAGGCTAGTATTGCACTTGTGTGCGTTGTGAGGGCACAACGGCATAGTTCTCATATATATAAGTAATGGATACTTATGCAAGTGCGATAGGAGGTCGTGTTTCACCGATGGTACGGGAAACAGCTTCGCTCTGGATAGACCCTTCGGAATCCCTTGGTATTATGACTATGTGTCTATGGGAGGCCGAAATCAAGGTAGGTGTGTATAGTCTTAACCTGAGACTTACATCGCTAATACTTACGATAATCGATAGACTTTGGTCTTGGTGGTACAGGCTTTAACCGGTTCTGCGTACACCGCTTCTGGGTTTATCAGAGAGTCGTAGTGTATTGGATGTGATGTCAAGACGGAAGTATCACTCCAGTCATAGTGGAGATGATGTCACGCAGGATGCGGTATCAGTGCTCTGAAGTGCTGCGCGGCCATCGGGATATTATGAAAAGGTCATGTATATCCGATTATAGAGACTAGTTACCAGACATCCGACATGTGCTTCGTACGGGCAGACACAATCAGCCCCAGGCCTAGCACGTGACTATCCGATACTGGGCGATATGCACAATACAATCATATACTACGCTTGATACAGATCTTAATATTCTTATTAGAATATGTCCGGAGAATTGGAGAACTTGGTGCTTTGCTAGGAGTCGACCTTGTCTCGTAAATCGTAGAACGTAGTACTTGGTGCGTACGTGATTCGGATACACCGACGACCGTATTTACTGCCATCATATCCGGGGATCTCATGGGTCGCTTCCCAATGATTCACCGATGACGTATGACTCGCACTTATATTAATCTGGGATTAATATGATGAGAGAGAGAATTAATCTGGGATTATTTCGGAGACACTTTATCTAGGATAAAATATCTATTGAAGAGAGAGAAAAATTGATTTGGAATTAATCGAGGAATTAATATATTTGATATATTAAACGAATTAGATTTCGACGCGGAATTAAAATTAGATTTTAATTCGGGCGAGCGAATTAATTTAGAATTAATTCGTTAGCGACGTGAATAGTGATTTCCCTAGGCGTAATTATTTAGTTCTCGTCGCAACGGAAATTCGTTAATTCGGAATTAGCGAAATTGAGCCCGAAAGTGTTTGCGGACATATTCATATTTTGAAACGAGTGGGACCCGCAAATCACATCGCGAAGTCTCATTACTTGACACGACTAGTTGATGGATGTATCTAGTCACCTTTATGGGATGATATATTGTCTCTATTCTCTATGTAAGTAGGTGAGGCTATTTCAAATGAAATTCAAATGCATTTGATTCATAAAGTTCCACCAAAACCCGTATACATACTGACTCTCCATTTTCCCTCCTCTCTCTCCTCTTCTTCTCCTCTATTCTCTCACGCCATTTCTGGTTTTTGTGAGGCAGTGAACTGCCGAAAATAACAAAAGAAATGGAGGGAAGCAAGTGTGTTTTGTGGCAAAACAAGAGTGCTAGCACACTCCAGGATCATGCCAAGGTGATAAGGGAAGTATACCCATGAGCAGGGAACGTTTTTGATGAAGCTTGAAGCTCATTTTTGATGTTCAAAATGGCGCAAAACAGACCACCAAACTGCTGTAGTGGGCGCACATGAGCAGTGGGCAGTGAGCAGAATTTCAGTTCGTTTTTGTTGCCAAATCGCATCTCAACCGCTCGATGTAAGTATTCCGCACTTCCGTCGTTGTATTCGCTTATGATTCATGCTTGAGTTTTGATCTTGGGACCTATAGAAACTCCAACAGGTGTGTGTGCTAGGCTGTTCTTTTTCAGGATCGGGTATTTTATGGGCATCAATGAGGTCTTGAATTTCATACCGGAGGCGGGAACAGCTGTCAGTATCTTGGTCGTGTTGCTGTGGAAGTGACAGTAACGGTCTATTTTTAGATGTGGTGGTGGGGGATTTGGAAGTGGTTTAGGCTCCAAGTGTTTTAAGAATCCTTGCCTTGTCAACTTCTCAAGTACTTTGGACAAAGGTCTTCCCAAGTTGGAGAAACGCCGGTTCTTGATGGCAGCAACCTCGGCAGCACTGGGCTTGGTCTCAGAATGCCCCCCAAAAGTCCTCTTATTCTGGCCATAGAACTTCTGGTTCTCGGCTTCCTCTTCTTCAATGTCCATGACAGTTTCCCTCAGCTGTCGGAAATCCGCAATCATTGAAGTCATCCTCCTCAACTTGCCATAGATCGAGGGCTTAGTACCCTTGATGATCATTTTAATCTGGTCCTTCTCAGAGGGCGGAGTCTGTATTTTCAGAAGCTGGCTCCTCCAGCGATCCACATACTCCTTGAAGCTTTCCTCCGGCTTCTGCTTAGTGTTCTCCAAATCACGGAGTGACAAATCAATCTCCAAGTCTGTAACATAATGTTTCAGGAAGGCGTCTGCTAGTTCCCTCCAATCTTCCTTAACCTTTTTCTTGAGGCTGTGATACCAAACTACCCCCAACCTACCACCGCGCCCCCTCAAGTGACATCCTAAACATTTTTCTGCACCGGGCGCTGTGACAAGACCACTGAACTCATAACTGAAACATATTGTTGAAGATGGACCCTCGAGTCCCCATTCCATTGAACTTGGCCATATAAGGCATCTTGAACTGAGCTGGCAACTGTTCTTCGAAGGTCATTGCCTCATAATCTAACAACTCTTCAAGTTTACCCCTCATTTTGAGGTAACTGTTTCAACCTGATCCAAAGCTTCTGAAATTCTGCCTCAGACCTAATCATTCTTTCTGTCGCATATTCTGCCATGTCATCATCAAAAGTGGGGATATCATCCCCAACCCATTCGGAGGCTCCTCACGCCTCACATTCTCAGAATTTCCCCCAGCACGGGGTACAGCCATACCAGCCACAACAGTAGTCAAGGCTTGCAACTGTTCAGTAATTTTGGCGAAATCGTTTTCCAGTTGGTCCATGCGAGATATCTCGTTATCGGATGTACTCATATCTTTTACCGGTCTTTTAGTGAGTCTTCCCTATTCCCTAACCCAACGGGACTCTATGATATCTTTTAGACATAAAGGGTGTTAACAGGATATATGTATGCATGAGATGAATGAGATGCATGCGATACAAGGAATATATCAACACATTAAAATTTTCACACAAATCGGCCCATCATCATTTTAGAAGCTTTTGGGCTAACTGTCATAGGAGTGAACTCGTCCTAGTTTAAATGTCCCAACAAGTTCACATATCATGCCAAGAAGTCCAACCGCATCCAACTGATAATGTTCCTAAACACAAACATATAATGGCCCATTGGGTTTTAGAAGCTTTTGGCCCAATCATCATAGATATGTTCTTGTCCCAGTTTAAATGGCCCAACAAGCCCATACTTCATGACAAAAGGTCCGCATGGATCCAAACGACAATGTTCCCAAAACAAAGCATACAGATAATTTCTACAAAGTGGCCCATCAACATTTCAGAAGCTTTTGGCCCAATTTTCATAGGATACGAACTCGTCCCAGTTTAAATGGCCCTACAAGTTTGCATTTCTGACAAGAATTCCAACTGTATCCAAATGAGGATGGTCCACAAGCACAAGGAAATAGTGGTTATAGGCCATACAATTCCGGTCTACGTGTGGATTTGTAGGAGTGTGGACAAAGACTCTCGCTGGCGAAGGATTGCCCACAACTAGGTCTCCCCACTCAAGAGTTCGAGCGACCAAGTGAACGCACATTTTTTATACCTTATGGTACATGCCAACGAGTTATGGTATGTGACTGACTGTCAAATGAATTTCCCGTTGTAGATTCCCCAGAGGGAGGGCAGAGCGAACTCTCTTAAAAACCCAAGCCTCTTAGGCTCTTATCGCTTGGTGACAGGAATAAACAACGAGTCCTCCAAATTAGTCCATCACAATAGGCTACAAGTAAGTGATTATCTAGGTGCCTTCACAGCTTTTCCTTATAGAAAGGTAGTGAATGAAGGAAGACACCAAACCATTACCCAGCCTTAAAAGTACCTTTGATTAAACCCCTTTTAAACCACAGTAGACACGGTTAATTAAAGCACAAATCATAATATTACAAGACATTATTTCGGGGCCGATTCTCTATTCCCAGTGGAGTCGCCAGACTGTGGGAACATAGAAACTGGGCGACGCATGCTATTCCGGGCTCGCGGCCTGGTTGGGAGTACGGAGTAGCCCGTGGGGGACTAAACCGGAGAATAATGGAGTCGCCATCCGGTGTGAACCGGGACAAAGATTTAAGGCCGCACTCACCCCTCGCAAGGGAAGACCTCAAACCGTTGGGTTTGGAATGGTCCCTTACTTATTCCATTTGTAATGAAATGATTTGTGCAATAATTTAACAGAGCCTAAGCAACATTTATTTCCAAGGATAATTTACTCCTAAGTTCGCATGTATAACTAAAAAGCTCATATCTGAGTTTGCATATAACTATTTTTCATGTTTGCATACAACCTATTTGCATATAATCTATGTCCGAATCTGCATGCATAAAGGTAAATTAACATACGGCAAGCATACAACTTAATAAGCACATTGTACTCATACATATGGGGAATGCAGATAAATGGAAATTGCACAATCATGCGTAATAAAGAGAAGCAATCAGGTTCGTAATACAAAGAGATAACTAATAGGGGCAATTGTGCATAAAATATGATGAAAAGGACTCAGTTCAGTGTGTGTGTGTTTGTAAACACATTCGAACGGTAAACAGAAGGTTCGCGTTTATGTAGCGTTTGAGAACGCATTCGAACGGGACCAGACCTGATACATGATAAAATAAAGAAAATACGTGCGTGTTCGTGTAGCGTTTGTAAAATACGTTTGAACAGTAAACAGAAGGTTCGCATTCGTGTGGTGTTTGAGGACGCGTTCGAACAGGACCAGACCTGATGCATGATAAAACTAAGAAAATACGTGCACGTTCGAGTAGCGTCCGAAAATGTGTTCGAATGGTAAACAGAAGGTTCGCGTTCGTATAGCGTTCGAGAACGCATACGAACAAAACCAGACCTGATGCATGCAACACATACATAGACAAACAAATCCACAATATAGGACCTCACGTGTCCGATTGAACTCATTCCCATCCAATCATGTGTACCTCGTACGGCGCCGTAAAGCATCGTGGTAAAGGATTTTAACCCCTCGAAATAGAGGACCTTTAATCCGACTTACTAAGCCCATGCGCTAATAACGCAATGCATATATGAAATAAGGACAACAATATCGGACTTCGTATACCAGATTGAACACATCTCACATTCAACCGAATATACATCGTCCGGCACGGCAAAGCATCGTGGTAATGGATTTTAACCCCTTGAAAATAGAGGACCTTCAATCGCACTTACTAAGCCCATGCGCTTTACCTCATCATTACTCAAACAAATAACATACATAATTTAAATAGCGGATAATAAACGAATAAAAACAACATAAAACAAAATATGTGACGTTTGCTCAAGTGGTACATGGAGTTGTATCCCAAGTACAGACAGCACTACCGTCCATTCAGATTCGGCTACGGAATTTATGTCTGGGTTACCATCCTATATACCACAAGAAGCGACACATTTTTCATTTTATTCAAAACCACAACATTCATCCATAAACCACTCTCATACGAAATAAATAACTAAAACAATTAAAAGATTAGTAAAAAAGAATAAAAAAAGTGCCCTCAGGTCTAACATTTTATGTCGACTTTCGGAAGTATCGTACACGGTCGTCGGAAGGGTAGATGCTCCGAAACTCCTCCGGTTCACTAGTTCAACATTTCCCTTCGCTGCTTCGTTGTTCGGGCTGCTGTTTTCCTTTCGTTTCGCTGCTGTTTTGCTGTTGTATTTTGGTCACTGTTTGTTGCGTTTTTGACTGTTGCTTTCTTATTGTTTTAGGTGATATTAGAGTGCAGTTTTTTTAGTTACTGTTTGGGGATTTAGGGGCTGTGATTTTTGGTAGTTTAGGGCTGTATGGAGCTATGATTTTCGGTAGTGTAGGGGGATTTATATAGGGCTGCTGCTTCGGTGGATGTAGGGGTTGTATGGGGCAGGCGTGACTTGTTGAATTGGGCAGTATACGTGAAGGCTAAGAACGCTATTCAAGACTTAGGATATTTGGTTTTCTTTTTTGTTTTTAGAGAGAATGAGCTCTTCTATTTCTTGTGATTTGCGTGAATGTGCTAGGTTGTTTCTTGTGAGAATATTGTGTGTATGAGCTAGGGGGTGTGAAGGGTTGGAATTGGTTTCTTTTATAGACAAAGGCTGGGGCTTCTCCTTGTTTGAATAGGAAGGAGACCAATTAGTGTCTTACAAGGACATCCAAAGATTGTGTTTTATTAATTTGGATGTGTTTTATGGGCTTTGGTGGGCTAGTTGGGCTTGGGTGTGAGGCTAACAGTAAAACCAGAAATACCGACACCGTTCGAACGCCGATTCGAATGCTACACGAACGCCTGCAATTTGCTTGACGTTCGAACGTGGTCACGAATGCAGCACGAACGAAAATAGTGAAATTGTGAAATGAATCCGATGACATACTTATTCTGAATTTCCCCTTCCGACGTCCGTTTCCCGCGACTTCCATGACATAAAAGGTAGTGCCTCTAAATGAGACTCATCATAGGGACTTATATGCAAACATGCAGTGCCTACACCATAAAATGATGCCCAGTGTCGAAACCAGAGAACCTTCAAAGTACTCGATGCAACTCGAATCTGAGCATTTGAATAAATGATCGGAACCATTCTCAAATTGTGTGTGTGCTATGGTTCTTTTACAGCTTGATCCTTGGGTAAGCCAACTCAATGATTTTGTTTCAAAGAATGGGATCCAGCGGTCAAACCAACCTAGATGTCTTGATCATGCTCTGTAATTACTTCTTCGTACTCAATATGATATGGTTTTCTTTTCCTTTTCTTTCGTCTCTTCTTTTCTTTCGTCTTTTTTTTTCAACACACCTACCCTTTAAGGTAGCATTTCTCCTCATGGTGGTCCTAATACTTGCCCTTGGGTAGCTTCACGCTTATCGGTTATATGTGGTTTATATTTTCTTCTTTAGAGAATTTTCTTTTGTTTCCCACCATACCACATATCTTAACACAAGTAAGTCAGTATGGACATCTTGTTAGTATTCCTAGAACATGCCAATGATCTAATAAGCATGTAAAGGTGTTCATAAATTCAAAATAAGTTGCGGAATATACTTACAATGAACGGATTTGAGCTTTAAAATTTTGAGAAGAAGAACTCCAAGATCCTTCCTTTGTTGATGATTCTAACTCTTGAGTAAGTTTCCCTATCACCTTAGTTGATTTCTCCAAGTGCTAGCTTTGTTGATTTTGCAACAAAATCAAATAGAGGGGGAAGCCTAGTTCACGCCCATGGTGAGAGTATTAGGGTTTTTCATTTTCCAAAATGTGTTACAAGTGTGAAGTGTGTAGAGAGAGAGAAGGCTTTTTGTTTTGTTAAAGGTTTTGCCCATTTACCCAAAACCATGTAGTTGGGGTAATTTGGTTTCACACCTAAACCAAGTGGTTGTAAAGTAAGTGGTTTTGGCATAAATGCAACCACTTTCCAACCACCACTTCACATGTGTGACATGTGTGAAGTGGGCCCCACCATTTTGAATTCAAACTCAAAATGTCTCTACGAACATTTGCCGCTGCTCGGTTCAGTTTAATCCGATTAAACGAACTTTTGTCGCTAAATAATTAATCTAATTTAATTAAATAACGATGCCTCACAAATATATTACGAACGTCGTTTACGAATTAATTCTAATTAATTCGTTCGTTCGTATTAAAGTACGACTTTAATTTCGTAACGAAATCCAATTCATATTAATATATCCGATATATTAATTTTAGCCCATACGAATAAATTAAATAGAAAAATCAATTTAACCATTAAATTTATTTTACCGATTAATTCCAAATTAATCGCGTTCTCTTTCTTCCGAACACATTTAATCCCAGATTAAATAATACCTCAATTAATCCTAGATTAATTTTCTCTCTCTTAATTAATCCGATTAATTCTCTCTCTTAATTTATCCTAGATTAATTCTAATTTAAATCAACTGTCATCGGTGAATCTTTGGGAAGCGACCCAAGAGATCCCTGGATATGTGGCAGTAAATACGGTCATCAGATTATCCGAATACGTGCGTACCTCGTACCACGTGCTTATCCGATTTACAAGACATGTTGGCTTCTAGCAAAGCACCGTGCCTACCCAATTCTCCAGAAATATTCTTACTGGATATATATCTATGTCAGGCGTAGTATACGTAGTATTGCGTATTCCGATCCAGTATCGAATGTCACGTGCTAGGCCTGGGGCTGGAATGTGTCTGCCCCATACGAAGCACATGTCGGATGTCTGGTAACTAGTCTCTATAATCGGATAAACATGACCTAGTCATATCATCCCGATGACTGCAGTACTTAAGATCACTAGTTCCGTATCCTACGTGACATCATCTCTACTATGACTGGAGTGATACTTCCGTCTTGACATCACACCCAATACACTACGATTCTCATATACCCAGCAGAGGCGCACACAGAACCGGTTAAAGCCATGGACGACCAAAACTAAAGCATACCGATTGTCGCAAGTATTAGCGATGCAAGTCTCAGGTTAAGACCAAATACACCTACCATGATATCGGACTTCCATAGACACATAGTCATACTACCAATGGAATTCCGAGGGGTCTATCCAGAGCGAAGCTGTTTCCGCACCATCGGTAAACACAACCTCCTATCACACTTTCATAAGTATCCAATACATAAATATATGAGAACTATGTTGTTGTGCTCCCACAACGCGCACAAGTGCAATACTAGTCTATTCCGCATTATCGATGTCCAGTCTCGATAATACTACGACTAGGGATATTTAATGATTAATCCTTCGAGGACTGATACTGTCTCATATCATCTCAATCCAGGAACTAATCATAGGGACCTCCTATCATTTATACATCTAGGTGATCTAATCACAAATGATAAGAGCGCAATCTCCTTGTCACACAGTTAATTTGTACAACAACACCATGATCTGTACAAATAGTGACGCTATGGGTCATAATTGTCCAACAATCTCCCACTTGGCCTATAGCCAGTCACTTGAGTGTCATACACCCGAACTATGTACGGTTCGCTCAAACTGCTGAGGAAAGGCTTTCGTCAGCGATTTGTATGATTATCGTCTGATGCGATTTATTTGATCATCACATCGCCACATGTATGATCCGAACAAATAAGATGAATAGTCGAAGTATATATCTGGATCGTTAATGAGACCATTAATTCTAGCTTGTGCTGACGCCTAGCTCAACTGCTAACAGAACTATATCTAATCTAATTAGATTTTTTAATGACCCAGATGGCTTCTATTTTCTGCCTCAGCCGCAGCAATAACCCGCATTTGTTGTTTATTCGGCAACAACATCTTGCTTGGAAGATTTCCAGCTCACTGTAGTGTTATTCAAACTGTATAGTACCGTTGTTACGACTTTAGTCGCTTAATTGTTAGGAACTTGCAACAGTGATCCCAGTCACTTCAAGTTCTCCATCTCCATAGTTTAAGACATCATCCTTAGTTCTCTAAGATACTAACAGATGTTCTTATATCAATCCAGTGACTATCACTTGGATTGACCTATTTGTGACTCCATATGCTCAAAGCGTATGAGACACCAGGTCACGTACATTTTTCAATGTACGAGTTCTCAGAGTGTTAACAACTTTAAATCTATCCCAGTAGATCTTTATTCCTAGAATAAAGGTTGTTTCTCCCCAAGAATTCTACGGAGAGTTTTCATGAAAGCCAAGCTTTCACCGATTATAATTTGGGAATATCATTTCCAAGAAATGACATATCATATCATCATTATTTAGGACATCATTGTCAGTGCGCTCCCACTAACCTCCTTATATACACAAGAATCATATGCGTTTTGAATCAAATCATACACCATTATGATTGCATCAAAATGATAGTTCCAAGAACCTAATGTTGCTTCAATCCAAACATGGATCGAATAACCTGCAAACCTTGTTTGCTAGTTTTGGTACGACAAAACGTCAGGATGTTATAAACATCCTCCAAAGAGTTTCCGTTTAAGGAAAGCGATTTTGACGTTCAGCTGCCATATTTCATGAAAGAAACATGCAACATCAGCAGTATTATCCCAATGGATTTAACGTGGCAACAGGTAAAAGATTTCATTGTAATCAACACAATGTTGATAACGATACCTTTTCCGCTAAAAGCCTAGCTTAGTACGTTGGTATGTTGCTTTCCATGTCTGTCTTCCTTGAAGACTTATATAGTAGCAATAGGCATAATGTCTTCGGTACAATAACTAGTGTCCAAACATAGTTGATATACATGGAATCCATTTCGAGACTCCATGCACTTTGCCATAATAGGGAGTCGATACCTTGTATCCACTTCCTCACACGTAGTCAGTTCGTATTCCTCAATAAGATTGACATCTTTATGAGGTGAGATCAAAAACCCATACCCCAGGTTGTTTTTCTGACTCTCTCCGACCTACGCGGTTTCTTGTGTATTCGAATATTACTGGTACAGTTTCACTCCTTGATGAACTTTTTGTGTTCCATTAAGGACTTGGTGCCTTCAATAGTATAACTCCATTTTTCATCGAGTTTTACTATTCTCCCACTTACCACTGCATATATCGGTATTCCTCTTAGGAAAACCCATGGTGAGCAACACATTACATTGTTCTCTAGTGAGTTGTATAAGTCCTATAATTTGGTTTCCTTAGGATAACTAATTACATAGGCACTTATCCATTTGGGTTCAAGTTTGGTATCATCCAAACGTATTCTCTAGCATTCCCAAATCATCAGGAGTGAGAAAACCCAGTTTCTTTCATTGTTTTTATCTAATATGAAATCTGTCAAACAGATTTTTATGGACCTTATTCAAAATAAGTATTGCACTGTTAATGCTTATCCCTTTGAAGAAAATGGTAGCTCATAGCGACTCCTGATTAACCTTATCATGTCTAACAAAATTTGATTTCTCCTTCCGTCGGCCGACACCGTCAATCAACTGACGTGTTTCCGTTGGAGTCCTTCATTGAAAAATACTATACTCCTTTCAAGTATATGAGAAACTTACTGCTTAAATATTTTCATCATGGTCAAACCGTGATGTTTTAATACTTTGAGCCGATCTGTTCGTCTATTTTTTTGTCGAAACTCTAAAAGTTTCTAATTTGTGTTTCAAAGAACATATAACCATAACGCGATGCCACATCTGTAAGGTCACGAAACATTCATATCCACCTCTAGCCTAGCTAGACATGGGCCCACTTGCTTTACTATGAATAAGGCTAACATATCGGTGGTTCTTGCCTTTCACTTCAACCAAGTAAAAGGTATTTTAGGTACTTTACCTAATAAACTAGATTCGTAGACTTTATTTTGAGTAAATCAATCCATCCTAGTATCCACTCTTCAAAGTGTGGATATACGAGTCTTGTTTAATTGTGTCCTAGACAACACTGCCACAAATAAGTCTCATCTGATCAATCAGTTTGAGCTATTGTTTGTCACATTATATGTTTGAGATTTATTTATATTCAAAATATAAATATTGTTATTCACATCTAATGTGTTTATCTCAATATCATCTTTATAAAATAAAACACTTTAGTGTTCTAGAATATAAAGGTATACTCGGAACGAGTTATACTCGATATAGAGATAATGTTTCTAGTCAACTAGTTACATTATAACAGTTCCTAATTTACGTACACACCCGAATGGTAGTTCCTAACTTAGGTATCTGCGGTAAAACAGCGACTTTCGTCCCGTTTCCAATTCGCAGATTAATTCTCATTGAAGTCAGTATCCTGCTCATAACAGATTCTGCACATCAATGCATATTTATGTATCACACTTAGTATTTAAAATCCAATTTTAATACTAGTAGTGAACATATTTATGACAACATATTTGAAGTCAGAGCCTTGGTCATCTTCAATTCCTTCATGTTTGCTTTGTCCATACGGCAGTCACGCTTCAGTGATCCCATTTGCACAGTTTAAGCAGACATCTTTGGATATGTCCTTTGTCTTCCTAGAAGACAGTTTGATTTTGACTTTGCCCTTTTCTATATCCCAGAAGCCTTTGGCCAAGCCTTGGGTTTCTAGAATATCGAAGTAAGGTGGCGTCTTGCGCTACTTGCCTTATTGGAAAACTTTGACTTTGGTCTCCTTGAGAATAGTCATTAACTCTCCAAGAGTGTTATTGCAATTCAATACTTCTAAGATCTAAGAATAGATCTATGAAGACCCTTCAATTTCATTATCATACTTTAAGGATCTAATCCTTACTTCTAATTAAGAAATTAAGGAGTCATTATGGCAAGCATAATGGATTAAGCATTAAAGTTATCATCACATGAATCTTCCAAAGATCATGCTCTACTATTTGCTTAACTCTGGGCTTAGGCCTAATATGTTATTTTATCAAATAAAGTAACTTATTAGTTTCCAGGACCATCCTGAAATTTTATTCCCAATTTGAAAATTAAAGTTGTTTAAACACATTTTCCCTAGGATAATGTTTTAAACATGAATCTTTTAATTTAATCTTTATTCTAATAGTCCAACTATTTAATCAACGACTTCAGGTACAATCTAATGTAATGATTACTATAGTCTAACTATATAACTTATTACAATTTTATTGGTTAAAATCAAATATATATTGATTACTATAATCCAATTATATAATCATTATAAATGATCGGTAAAATCCAAATATATTGATTACTATAATCTAATTATATAATCAATTATAAATGAAGTAGTTTGAATACAGTCCAACTGTTAAATTAAAACAACAATAAATATTAGTCCAACTAATATATAATTTATTTGACGAATGATATTTGATTGAGCGTGTGTGGCAAGTAACTAGACGAATATTGCAAATCTAATACTTGCCTCCCACTATTTTTCGGCGAGCCTATAACCCTCTGTTGAGTACTCGGGAAACCTAGTTTCCCAGTAGGCTAGGATCCCATTAAATAACACACAATCTTGACTTTGGCCAACAAATTGTATAATACTTAACTAGGTAGTTCTCTAAGATCAATTGGATCTCATCCAATTCCTAGATGCAGTAGGTGGACATCCAAGTTCGAAACATATATCTTATATATGCCAATATATCAAATATATTACCTAACCTTTTTCCTCTGAATCAACTAAGCCTTGGCTTGGCACAACAAACTTAATGATCCCAGTTAAGCTGAACCCATTGACATTGAAAGCTTCGTAATCAATGTCGATGGACAAGAAGTGATCTTGACTTTGGCCAACAAATCACGACTTGGACAAGACACCGATATGGAAAAAAACTCTCATGATTCAAACACATCCGCAATTGA
The DNA here is from genome assembly GCA_019454045.1 of Zanthoxylum bungeanum. Lineage (NCBI taxonomy): Eukaryota > Viridiplantae > Streptophyta > Magnoliopsida > Sapindales > Rutaceae > Zanthoxylum > Zanthoxylum bungeanum. The sequence continues at coordinate 50,169 of SKCR01024972.1, read as the reverse complement.
CAAAGGTCTTGCTCTTTGGCCAACAAACCAATGCCAACTTTGGATCTTGAGTAAGAATCACTCAACGAAGGAAAAACACTTAATATGTTTTTAGGGTTTTTCGCGTGCAAATTGGCAACCAATTTATTATCTTTGTTAAGGTTCTCATCATCATACACCCTTATACATGCATTCTAAATACATATAAAGCGCGTATAAATAAATAAATTAATAACGATATGCGGATGGATATGTCACAAATTGTTCCTAGAACAAATCACTCCATTTCCTCTCCCCGGCTAGAGCTATTCTAACTTCTACCCAATTACATAATACAATAAAGAAACCTCATTTACATTGAGGGGAATAGATGAGAAGAGAAATACAATGAGAAATTAGATAAAAGGCTGGACACGCAGGTCCAATTTAAATAAATTCTAAATTTATTACAATTTCCAAAATTGCCCTTGCCCTTCAAATATCCATCCGATATATATTATTCATGTTGGACAAAATGACCCATAGCGTCACTATTTGCACAGATCATTGTGTTGTTGTAGCAAATTAACTATGTGACAAAGAAATTGCACTCTCATCATTTGTGATTAGATCACCATAGATATATAAATGAAGAGAGGTCTCTATGATTAGTCTGGACTGAGAATGATATGAGACAGTATCAGTCCCCGAAGGTTTAATCATTGAATATCCCTAGCCGTAGTATTATCGAGACTGGACATCGATAATGCAGAATAGCTAGTATTGCACTTGTGCGGTTGTGAGGGCACAACGACATAGTTCTCATATTATAAGTATTGGATACTTATGCAAGTGCGATAGGAGGTCGTGTTTCACCGATGGTACGGGAAACAGCTTCGCTCTGGATAGACCCCTCGGAATCCCATTGGTATTATGACTATGTGTCTATGGGAGGCCGAAATCAAGGTAGGTGTGTATAGTCTTAACCTGAGACTTGCACCGCTAATACTTACGATAATCGATAAACTTTGGTCTTGGTGGTAGGGGGCTTTAACCGGTTCTGTGTACACCACTTCTGGGTTTATCAGAGAGTCAGTAGAGTATTGGGTGTGATGTCAAGATGAAGTATCACTTCAGTCATATTGGAGATGATGTCACGCAGGATACGATATTAGTGCTCTTAAGTGCTGCGCGGCCATCGGGATATTATGACAAGGTCATGTATATCCGATTATAGAGACTAGTTACCAGACATCCGACATGTGCTTCGTACGGGGCAGACACAATATCCAGCCCCAGGCCTAGCACGTGATTATCCGATACTGGGCCAATATACACAATACTACGGTATACTACGCTTGATACAGATCTATATATTCCTGTAAGAATATTTCTGGAGAATTGGGTAGGCATGGCGCTTTGCTAGAAGCCAACCTTGTCTTGTAAATCGATATAAACGTAGTACGAGGTACTTACGTGTTCGGACAGTCCGACGATCGTATTTACTGCCAACATATCCGGAGATCTCATGGGTCGCTTCCTGAAGATTCACCGATGACGTATTACTCGCACTTTGATTAATCTGGGATTAATTAGAAGAGAGAGATAGAATTAATCTGGGATTAATTCGATGAGAGAGAAAATTAATCTGGAATTATTTGCGGAGATATTTTATCTGGGATAAAATATTAATTATAGAGAGAGAACGATTAATTTGGAATTAATCGATAAATTAATATATTCGATATATTAATCGAAATTGGATTTTGACGCGGAATTAAAATTAGATTTTAATTCGGGCGAACGAATTAATTTAGAATTAATTCGTTAGCGACGTGAATAGTGATTTCGCTAGGCGTAATCATTTAATTACGACGCAACGGAAAATTCGTTAATTTGGAATTAGCGAACCCGAGCCCGAGAGTGATTGCGAGCGCATTCGCATTTCGAATTCGAGCGCGGCACGCGAGTCACATCAAGCGTCAAATCGTTTGTCACATCATACGTCAAATCAATTGTCACTTTGAGTGATGTGACTTGACAATATGTCACTTTATTAAAGTGATGTGATGTGACTTAAAGAAAAAAGTAGATGTGATGGAATAAAGGTGAAAGGACTTTTGCTCTTTGCTTTTTCCATTTAACTTTTGTATTAAAGTAATAAATGTTTATTTATTTTTATTTACTTGGTAAATGAATAAATATATAAAAAGGCTTTTATTCTCTCTCTCCAACATGCAGTACACGATTTCTCTCATCTCCCTCTCTTTTTCTTCTTCATCTCCTTCACGCATGGTGCGATTTTTCTTCTCCTTTTTCTGGTTTCACCGAAAATTTGAGAAGCAAAATGGAAGATGATAAGTGCTAGCACACACCTTGAGCGATACTAAGGTGATAGGGAAGTGAGTTTGTGAGCATGGAATCTCAAAGCTTTGAGCTTTAATGGAGTTCATGCATGGCCGATCTTGGAGGTTCAAAGAGGACAAATCGCACAGCCCACTGCAAGGAGGAGCTACTGCCGAGCTCAATGGAGGACGAAAATTGCTCTCTTCTTCATTTCATCAAAACCAATCAATGTGAGTTATGTTTCCGCCTTACTCCTTTGATGTGTTCATATGCGGTTTTTATGCATGATTTGTTGATCTTGGGACTTGATTTAACTCCGTCAATGGTATCATGAGCTTTTGATGCATGAAAACCGAATTAGGGTTCTTGAGCAAATTTGGGGCTTTTTGATTTTAGCTTGATTCTGACAAGTTGATTGTTTAAGAATGCTTATATATGATCTCATTTGAGTTATATGTAATCAATTTGATAAAAAATTGATTGGATTGATTTTCCCCAATTTGCTTATTTTTGGTCAAAACTTTAATTTGGGTAAACTCGATTTAGGCATGATTTGGTTGAATTGTTTGATGAAGTATGCTTGAATGAGGTTGAATTGAAGTTGTGCATGATCAATTTCAAGAAAATTGGATTAGATCAATTTTCCCCAATTCTTTAGGTTGAACATGAAACTTTAAATTGGGCAAAATCGATTTTGACTTGTTTTGGTTAAATTGATTGTTTGAGCATGCTTGGATGATGTTTAATTGAGATTGTGCATGATCAATTTCGTGAAATTGGATTGGATTCAATTTTCCCCAAATTGAAGGCTTGGCCGAAAATTGCATAACCCTAATGTCTTGGTAATTTTGTTTTGTTTGATCATTGGATGACTTAAAACAATTGGGTAATGTTGTATTGATGTTTAATTGGATTGAATTTTGATTTGGAACATTTTGCCCAAAATTAGTGGGTTGGCCGAAAATCAAAGGCATGAAATTCATGGTGATTTTGTTGTTTGATTCATTGGATGAGTTTTGAATTGATTGGGAAATGATGATTGTGGATTCAATTGGATTGAAACCGAATCGAATTGAAAAACCCCTAATTGCCGAGACTTGAAAGCATGTAATTGGGTTTGATTTTAATTGAATTGTGTTGGACACTATTTGGTTGTTAAATTGCATGATTAGTTAGGCTAATTGATGTTTTAGAAATGTTAATTGGGTAATTGATTATGTAATACACTTAGGTTAATTAATTGTGAAATTTGGAATTTTATAAGTTAATTATTTGGGCTTGATTTTGGAAATTGGGCTTGTTAGGTTGTAATTGGGCTTTTGGGCTTTGTTGTAACAAAGTTGGGTTTAGGCAAAATTGGTTGGATCCAATTAGGCCCAAAACCGAATCCAAAAGGTCCAATTATGACTTAATGGACCTTAATTATTTAATTGGCCTAATGGGCCAAAATTAATTTAAAGGCTTATGGGGTAACTCCCGGATTGGATTTTGGTTGTTCGGTTTGACCCGAGTTGACCAAAAGTCCACGCCTCAAGAAATTAATTAAAAGCCCATTGGACTTTAATTAAATAAACTTTAGATGTTAATCGGGCTTTGAGACCCGTTGCGATTAAATTTGGAATTTAAGTCGTAAAGGTTCATTAATAAAAGTGTAATATTTAATTTGGAATTAAATAATGAATTAGAATTAAATACGTATTAAATTGGATTTAATTATGTAATTTAATTTAATTCGTAGAAATTGTACTTTGAGTACGTGTTCGCAATACGAGTTTGACTCGAACAAAATCAAATCTTTGTTTGAACATTGGATGATCACTAATAATCAAGATTAATTAATTTGATTGATTGATTGATAACATGCTTGTATGAATACATGGTTGTGATGTTTGAATAATGCATATCGGATGGATATTAGCCGGGTAGGGCAATTTTGGAAATTGTAATAAATTTGATTTATTAAATTGGACCTGCGTGTCCAGCCTTATCTCCTATTTCTTTGTATTCTCTTCTCACCTATTCCCCTCCATGTAAAAGAGGTTTCTTTAGAAGTGTAGTGTAACGGGTAGAAGTAATACTAATGCTAGCTTGAGTGAGAAAGGGAGAGATTTGATCTAGGATCAATGTGTTAAGTATCCATCCGCATATCATTATTATTTTATTTCATACTCGCTTTATTATGTATTTAGAATGCATGTTTAAGGGTGTATGATGATGAGACCTTAACAAAGATAATTAAATTGGTAGCCAATTTGCACGCGAAAAACCATCGTTCTATATTAAGCAAATATCCTTCCATTGAATGATTCTTGTTCAAGATCCGAAGTTGGCATTGGTTTGTTTTTTACCAAAGTCAAGACCTTTGTCAATCAAGGATGTACTTGAATCATGAGAGTTTTGTTGCATATCGGTGTCTTGTCCAAATCGTGATTTTTATTGACCAAAGTCAGATCACTTTTTGTCCAATGACATTGATTACGAAACTTTCCTCGTCAATGGGTCCTGCTTAACTGGAATCATTAGGTTTGTTTTTGGCCAAAGCCAAGGCCTAGATGATTCGGAGGATATGGTTAGGAAAATGTATTGGATACATTGACATTATACATATGTTTCGGACTTGGATGTCCACCTAACCGGATCTAGGAATTGGATGAGATCCAATTGATCTGTGAGATCTACCTAGTTAAATAGCATACAGCTTTTTATTGGCCAAAGTCAGGGTTGTGTGTTATTTAATAGGATCAACGCGGTTTCCCGAGTACTCCACAGAGGGTTAGAGACTCGACGAAAAATAGTGGGAGGCAAGTATTGAATTTGCAACATTCGTTCAATTACTCGCTAAACACGCTTATTTAAATTATTTCGTCGTTATATTAAATGTTAGTTAGACTAATATTTAAATTGTTGTTTTAATAAACAGTTGGACTGTATTATACTTGATTATATATAATTGGATTATATTAATCAATATATTTGAATTAATTAATTTCAGTTTACAGTTGATTTTATAATTGGATTATAGTAATCAATGTAATTGAGGTTAATTAATTTGGATTATATTTGATTATATAGTTGGACTATTATAATCATTATAATATATATAGTACCACTAATCGTTGATTAAATAGTTGGACTATTGTAATCAAGATAAAATTGAAAAGTTGGATATTTAAAATATAATCTGGGATTAAAATATTTTAAATGATTTAATTTTCAAATTGGGAATAAATAATAGGTTAATTTATTTGATAAAATAACTTATTATTACTAAGCCCATAATTAAGCAAATAGTAGAGCATAAAGTCTTTGGAAGATTTATGTGATGATGACTTTAGTGCTTAATTAATATACTTATAATAAATCTATCTTAGATTTAAAAGTATTAAAATTGCAATTAATTGACTATTCTAGTGGAGAAAAGTCAAAGTTTGCAATTGGGCATGTAGCACAAGGTGCACATCGTTTCAATATTCCGAAACCCAAGGTTTGTCCAAAGGTTTGTGAAATATTGAAAAGGATAATTGACATATCTCAAAGTGACTACCATTTGGATATGGAAGACACGATGGAATTAAAGATGGGCGAGGCTCTAACTTTAGAAATATTTGTCAAAGTTATGTTCACAACTAGTATTAAAATTGAATTTTAAATACTTAGTGTGGTACATAATACACATATGTATTGACGTTCAGAATCCGCTGTGAGCTGGATTCTGGCTTCAAGCCGAGATTTCTCTGCGAATTGGAAACGGGACGAAAGTCGCTGTTTCGACCGTAGATACCTAAGTTTAGGAACTACCCTTTGGGTATGTACTTAAATTAGGAAATGTTATAATGTAACTAGTTTAACTAGAGACATTATCTCTATATCAGGGTTTAATCCGATACGGATAAAACCTTTATATTCTAGAACACTAAAGTGTTTCATTATATAAAGATGACTGAGATAAATACATTGGATGTAAATAACAGAATTATATTTTGAATATAAATAAAATCTCAAACATATAAAATGACAAATAAATAGCTCAAATTGATTTGATCAATAGAGACTTATTTGTGGCATTGTTGTCTGGGACACAATTAAACAAGACTCGTATATCCACACTTTTTGTAAGAGTGGGTACTAGGACTGATTTGACTATTCAAATAGGTTTGCGAATCTAGTTTATTAGGTAAAACTACCTAAAATACTATTTACTTGGTAATAGTAAATGGCCACCGATCTGTTAGCCCTATTCATGGTGAAGTAAGTGGGGCCCATATCTAGCTAGGCTAGATGTTAACATGAATATTTCGTGACCTTAACGGATGTGACATCACGTTGTGGTTATGTGTTTCTTTGAAGACACAGATCGGAAACTTTAGAGTTTCGACACGAAATAGAAAAACAGATCGGCTATAGTATTATTCCGCCACGGTAAAACCGTAATGGAAAATACTTAAGCAGTAAGTTTCATACGTACATGAAAGAGTACGGTTATTCTTTCAGATGAGGACATGATAAGGTTTATCACAAGTCGCTCAGAGCTACTATCTCCTTCAAACCGGATTGTTTTACAGTGCTAAACTTATTTAGAATAAGGTTCCATATAAATCTGTTTGACAGATATCATATAGGATATGAACAGGGAAAAACGAGGTTTCATTCCTGATAATTTGGGTATGCGAGGCATAGCGTTTGGATGATACCAAACTAAGGACCCAAATTGGATAAGTCCAATATAGGTTATCTTAAGGGAAACCTTAAGTATAGTACTTGTAAATCCCACATGAGAACAATGTAATTGTTGCTCACCATGCGGTTTTCTGAGAGAAATACCGATATGCAGTGGTCAGTGGGAGGATAGTGATACTCGATTAAAATCGGAGTATACTGTTCCGGCAACGAGTCCGTATGGAACACAAATAGTTTTCTCATGATGAAACTATACCATTAATCTTGAAATACACAAGAACTCTTCGTAGATCGATAGAGTCAGAAAACAACCTAGGGTATGGGTTTCTGATCTAAACCTCATAAAGATGTCAATCTTGTGAAGGTATAATCCACCTACTACGTTTGAGGAAGTGATACGAGGTATCGACTCCCTATTATGGCAAGGTGCCATGAGCCAAAATGGTTCCATGTATAACAACTATGTTTTGGATACTAGTTGTTTGTACCACAAAGCGTTGTGCCTATGGTTGATGAGCGGAAAATATATCAATATTTACCGCCCCTTTAACTTAATATTTTGTTTAGTTTCTCGGGTTTGATGAACGTTTTGATGTGTTTTAGTTTTATTTTGCAGATAAAATAATATCGGGTCTCAATGAAATCATTTAGGATGAAATGGGGTCAAATAATGGCAATTATTGGACTTGATATATTAATTTTGGAGATTGGAAACTTGAAAGGGCGTTTTGACGAAGTGCAGTTTTGGAAATTCCAGTTTTGCGCATCTGTCGTATTTTGGGCATAACTTTTTACTCAGATATTAGATTGAGCTGATTCAAGTTCCAGATTAAAGAAGACTCAAAGATCTACAACTTTGAAAGAGAAAATATTTTCGAATTCTGATGATTTCATGACCGAAATTGATGAACCATCCAGAAGTGTGTGGAGTGTAATTATTAAAAGTCATTATCAATCATTTTCAAAGCAAAATATTAATTAATTAATAATTAATAAAAATTATCAAATCAACACCAAACAAGATAAGAAATTATTGGAGCAATTATGGATTTGGTGGAGTAATTAGTGGAGAAATTAATAATGTAATTGGTGGAGAAATTGATTGATGATTTGATGGTGGCAAAATTTTGCCTATAAATACCAAGCCATTTCATTTGTAAAATTCATACTTTCTTCTTTGAAATTCTTAATGAATAAATAAGAAGATTGTATCTAGTTTGTTTATTTTTAGTTTTCAGTAATTAATTTTCAGTTTCGCACTTTCTTTTCTTTACTTTTCAGTTTTTACTTTCCGCAATTTACTTTTACGCACAATACTTTTCTTTCTTTAATTTTTCAGTTTTTACTTTTCAGTAATGAGGAGGTAACTTCCCCAGCTAGGGTGAAAGGTAATTCTTTTACTATTACTATTTAGATTAATCTCCCTTAAAAATAATATATTCACTATTTAAAATACTGATTAATAAAGGATACCGCTATATTGGTCGGTTGGCAATTCAATTTAATCTGGTTTAAACCTGACTAATCAAGGATACCGCCAGATTGGTCGGTTGGTAAATTTATTTTGGTACCGCCTTTATGGCTGGATTATGGACAAATATTACCGCCTATATGGCTGGTTGGACTTAATTTGACTTAATCAGGATACCGCCAGATTGGTCGGTTGGTAAAATAATATACATCACAAGTTTATATATTATTTTATGGGAGATATCTAAATTAGTAGTAGTAAAAGTAATTCCTTTTACCTTAGCATTTTATTTTATTTTACTTTTCAGTTTTACTTTATGTCTTTTACTTTTCAGTATTTTTACTTTATGTCTTTTTTCTTCATTATTAGTCCTAGTTATGTGTTGTAACTAAATAGTTAACTGGGGTTGTGATGAATTTTAATATCACCGGTTTATAAGGGTTATTTTATAGTTTGGGTAATTTAAAGGTTTATTTATTGTCTTAAGCTTAATGCTTCTTGTTGTCTGATCACCAATAAGATTGATGTGGTAAATCTAAAATGAACTAGACATAGGGATTTTAGGTTTCAGCCTTAGACTTTATAGCCCACGATCTTCCTTGAGGATAGATAACCCTTTAATAGATTTCCTTACAGGATAGGAATATACCTGTCGGGCGGGCGGGGGTAGCCATAATTGGAACTTAAACTTAATGAATCCAGATATTTGGTTGACATAGACATATGGTTCAATTGGGTTAAACTGGGTATTTGCGTCTGACCATCGACAGAGGCTTTTGCATAATTTAGTGTTCCAGGTTAGTAAACTGATTTATTACACAAACATAAAATAACCACTTCATCTTTTAAAATGATATTGGAATAAATCACAACCCTAGATCTTTGTGTCTTTTGTTATTTTCCTTAGTATTTTCTTTTGTCTTTTTATTTATTTATTTATTTAGCAAAGTCTTTCAACCAAACAAACAAACAATCTATCTCTTCTCCATTTAATTAGATATTTGTAAATAAATAGATTCAACAATTAATAACAACAGTAGGAATTAAGTCCTCGTGGGATCGATATTTTTATACTACTTGAACGATACGTGCGCTTGCGTTATACGTGTGTGTTTACGCCGGTCAAGTTTTTGGCGCCGTTGCCGGGGACTTATATTTCTTGAGTTGTTAATTTTGAAACTATCTAATTTACTTGTATCTAATTTTCTTTATCTTTATCTTTAATTTTTATTCTTTATTGTATTTTCAGGTGATTTAAAAATGGAACACTACTGGGAGATTGAAAGATTACGAGCTTTACAAGAAGATACACCCCACATCTGGGAGCAACAGTCCGGTTTTCTGAGGCCTGTTGTCCAGCCCAACAATTATCACTGGATGCCAGAACCATCATACTTTCCATCTTATCCACCATCCACCTACTATCCTCAACAAAAACCAGAACCATCAGAGGAAGAACAATTGATTGATATGCTCAAAATTTTTTCCAAGAAACGAGACGAAAAGTTGGATACAATGCTTGAAACAAGCCTGAAGCAACTTGAAAGTATTCAGAGACAATCAGAATTCATTCAGAGGATGACAGATCAAATGAGACAATTAACAGAAAACCAGAACTACATACCTCAAGAACCAGTTTCAGATGACACTGATGAAGCCTTCAAGTACCCAGAAATCCACAAAGACACTTCAACAGAGGAGGAGGCTGAGCAGTATCAACAACCAGAGGTATCAGTTCAGGAGCCCGAACCGGTAAAGTCTCAATTTGACTTTTATTATTCAGATTCTGACGAGGATGAAGCTGATCTATTTGTACCAACTGCACCAACAACGGAGGATCAAACTTTCAATCCTCAAAATGAAGATCTTGGAGCATGTTTTACCATGATGTTTGAAGAAGATCTATCTGAACCATCCATTCCAGTCATATCAGAGGATGAAGACCTAATGTCAGAAACATCTTTGCATCCTCTGGTTGACAATTTTGAAGCATGTATTTCACAAATGACAGATGAAGAGCTGAATACAAAAATTTTACAATACATCTGTGAAGAAAAGGTGGAGCAAGAAGCAGAGCAAATGGAGGAGCAAATGTCTGACCTTAATAAAGATCCAGAGCATTCAGGAGAAACATCGCTGTTTTGGGGAGTACAAATCAAAGATATCACCCAGAAGCTTGACAGAATGGAACTTCCATTCCAAGTCAAGCACCATATAAGACCTCCTGATTTTCTTTCTTTCTTTCAGGAATCATTGGAACAACAAGGAGTAAAAAGGTGGCACTAGCACTGAATATGACAAAATCTTTTTGCCACTTTTCCGTTGGAAGAGACCCTTCAAAAGCAACGCTCACGGGATTGTCTTTAATCGGACATCCAAACGACATTGAAACCTCCTTAACAGATGAATTTCAGTCACGTCTGGCTGAAGACGAAAAATTTAGCGCTAGCAGGGAGGCAACCCATGCAATTTGTTGTAATATTTGTTGTAATTTTGTGTGAACTTTTTAATTTTGTGTGTTATTTTTGTAGGGAAAGGCACAAACGAAGCATTTTAAGACAGAAGGAATTGTGTTTCGCAATCAAAAAAGAGAAACAATTCATTAGCGATGGCTGAGTAAGGAATGAAATCTTGAGACACATCCTAATGAATTTATACCAAACGAGAGCGTATTGCGTACACAATTCCGTTGTCTTAATTATGCTTTGATTCGCTTTTCTATTGTAATTATCTTTATTTTCGTAGACAGGATCCAGACTTTTTGACCTTTCACGATTTCTTTTGTTGTTTAGCTAACAATCGTCCATTGGAAGATATTAGTGCTATTATTACTCACCCTTTTTCAGGTACTATAAATCAGCCCGTCATTACACTTTTGAAGGCATCCTGATTTGAAAAAGAAATACATAAAAAAAAAAATGGAAGCCACTTCAAGAAGACGAGTTGAGAACATCTGTGTGTTTTGCGGCAGTTATTGGTACTAAGCCACAATACATAGAAGCAGCACAGGAATTGGGTCGAGGGAGCATGCAAGGAATATGCACTTAATATATGGCGGAGGCAATCTTGGATTAATGGGGATCGTTTCAAAGGCCGTTCAGGAAGGAGGCAGTAACGTTTTGGGAATCATCCCAAAACCCTTGGCAGAGGCAAATCTTATTGGTCATCAAACGGAGAGGATTGATCGTGCCAGGTATGTCTGAACGACTGGTAGAAATGATTAACCGTGCTGATGCTTTTATCGCTTTGCCAGGTGGCTTGGGTACATGGTGAGGAAATTTTTATAGTTCTATCTTGGGCGAACCTGAACATACACCAGAAACCGCTTGGACTGCTCAACGTTGATGGATTTTATGATTTTCTTTGTGTGTTTCTTGATGATGCTCGGAGAAATGGGTTCGTGTCAAAACCTATGAAAGAACTCCTCTTCACTGCCAGAACTGCTCCCGATCTAATAGACCAACTCATAGCCTATGAACCACAAGTTGACCCTATCCTTTCAAAGATAAATTGGTCCGAGGACGATCGTGGTAAGAGGCGTCGAATTATCTAGATCTTAACCTTTAATTTCCTGTAGATTTCAGCTAACCAGGTACGACCTTCTTAACTCTCCTTTTACTGTTTAAGACATTGGGGACAATGTCTCATTTAGGTTTGGGGAGGGAATTAGTTGATTAGTACCTTGTTTTTAGTTTGTGTGTTGTTTTTATTTTTAGTCCAAAATTTTTCGAAAAATACAAAAAAATTGAAAAATTTTCAAAAATTACAAAAATATTTGTGTTGTTAATTTGACCAAAAAGGTGAATTTGGTAAAAGATAGCTGAGTAAGGAATTTCCACCACTCCTGAGACGTATCTCAACCTAATTCGAAACAAGTTAATTTTTGTTTATTTCATTTTGAATTATTTAATTTGTAAATGCTCCTTAAAACGGACTAAAAGGAATCTTCATATGCTCAATTGATAGATATTATCAACATATATAGTAACATACAGACATGAGCTAAATTGAAAAGTTTGTAATATTCAGTGCTCTAGTTTAATTGGAGGAAGCATCTCAAAAAGCAATGGAGTAAAAAAAAAAAAAAAAATCTGATTTACAAAAATAAAGTATCTAAGATCCGGGTTATTAAGTCTGTAAGGGTGTTTTAACACCTAGTGCCCTAAAACCAACTAGTTTGGGAGTCACTGGCCCAAAACTCGCTACATGGATCAAAGATGCTGCAAAAAATATATATATCTGAATCTGAGTAATTAAGTCCGTAGGGGTGTCTTAACACCTGGTGCCCTAAAGCCAACTGGTTTGGGAGCCACCGACCCAACACTCGTTACAATAGATGGAAGATATTGTATATAAATAAAATAGAAAAGTGAAAAATCAAAGAAAAAATCAGAAAAATCAGAAAAATTATTCCATTGCTGCAAAAAAGGTGTGAAATCTGATAGAACTTTAGGACAAAAATATTACTCTCTTATCAACTGCACTTATGACTGTTGTAGGCAAAAATGAGTTGATTAATATTTTGTTGGCTGTGTATATGAAGAATGGTAAAAATAATCGGAGAATTTACTTATTCGGTAATTTAGAATGAAACAAAACAACTAGTAACTTGGAGTAAAGTTTCACCTGATTAGTCACTAACATCTTTATTCTCTTTTCGCTTGTCTTTTTGCTTTTGTGTGCATTAGTTTTATACCTGTTTTACTTTTGTAAAATGTTTGTGGTATCATTGCTGTAAGCCCTCACGAGACTACAACTCGTCCACTAGGGACACCTAGGGGTTTAAAGGCTTGTTGCATACGCTAAATGCAACCGTGATCCCTACGAAAGTGGCTTAGTTTAATTTAATTTTATTTTGTTGTTTTGCTCGAGGACTAGCAAAATGTTAGGTTTGGGGGTGTGATGAGCGGAAAATATATCAATATTTACCGCCCCTTTACTTAATATTTTGTTTAGTTTCTCGGGTTTGATGAACGTTTTGATGTGTTTTAGTTTATTTTGCAGATAAAATAATATCGGGTCTCAATGAAATCATTTAGGATGAAATATGGGTCAAATAATGGCAATTATTGGACTTGATATATTAATTTTGGAGATTGGAAACTTGAAAGGGCGTTTTGACGAAGTGCAGTTTTGAAATTCCAGTTTTGCGCATCTGTCGTATTTTGGGCATAACTTTTTACTCAGATATTAGATTGAGCTGATTCAAGTTCCAGATTAAAGAAGACTCAAAGATCTACAACTTTGAAAGAGAAAATATTTTCGAATTCTGATGATTTCATGACCGAAATTGATGAACCATCCAGAAGTGTGTGGAGTGTAATTATTAAAAGTCATTATCAATCATTTTCAAAGCAAAATATTAATTAATTAATAATTAATAAAAATTATCAAATCAACACCAACAAGATAAGAAATTATTGGAGCAATTATGGATTTGGTGGAGTAATTAGTGGAGAAATTAATAATGTATTTGGTGGAGAAATTGATTGATGATTTGATGGTGGCAAAATTTTGCCTATAAATACCAAGCCATTTCATTTGTAAAATTACTACTTCTTCTTTGAAATTCTTAATGAATAAATAAGAAGATTGTATCTAGTTTGTTTTTTTTTAGTTTTCAGTAATTAATTTTCAGTTTCGCACTTTCTTTTCTTTACTTTTCAGTTTTTACTTTCCGCAATTTACTTTTACGCACAATACTTTTCTTTCTTTAATTTTTCAGTTTTTACTTTTCAGTAATGAGGAGGTAACTTCCCCAGCTAGGGTGAAAGGTAATTCTTTTACTATTACTATTTAGATTAATCTCCCTTAAAAATAATATATTCACTATTTAAAATACTGATTAATAAAGGATACCGCTATATTGGTCGGTTGGCAATTCAATTTAATCTGGTTTAAACCTGACTAATCAAGGATACCGCCAGATTGGTCGGTTGGTAAATTTATTTTGGTACCGCCTTTATGGCTGGATTATGGACAAATATTACCGCCTATATGGCTGGTTGGACTTAATTTGACTTAATCAGGATACCGCCAGATTGGTCGTTTGGTAAAATAATATCACAAGTTTATATATTATTTTATGGGAGATATCTAATTAGTAGTAGTAAAAGTAATTCCTTTTACCTTAGCATTTTATTTTATTTTACTTTTCAGTTTTACTTTATGTCTTTTACTTTTCAGTATTTTTACTTTATGTCTTTTATCTTCAGTTATTAGTCCTAGTTATGTGTTGTAACTAAATAGTTAACTGGGGTTGTGATGAATTTTAATATCACCACCGGTTTATAAAGGGTTATTTTATAGTTTGGGTAATTTAAAGGTTTATTTATTAAGTCTTAAGCTTAATGCTTCTTGTTGTCTGATCACCAATAAGATTGATGTGGTAAATCTAAAATGAACTAGACATAGGGATTTTAGGTTTCAGCCTTAGACTTAATAGCCCACGATCTTCCTTGAGGATAGATAACCCTTTAATAGATTTCCTTACAGGATAGGAATATACCTGTCGGGCGGGGGTAGCCATAATTGGAACTTAAACTTAATGAATCCAGAATATTTGGTTGACATAGACATATGGTTCAATTGGGTTAAACTGGTATTTGCGTCTGACCATCGACAGAGGCTTTTGCATAATTTAGTGTTCCAGGTTAGTAAACTGATTTATTACAAACATAAAAAATAACCACTTCATCTTTTAAAATGATATTGGAATAAATCACAACCCTAGATCTTTGTGTCTTTTGTTATTTTCCTTAGTATTTTCTTTTGTCTTTTTATTTATTTTTTATTTAGCAAAGTCTTTCAACCAACAACAAACAATCTATCTCTTCTCCATTTAATTAGATATTTGTAAATAAATAGATTCAACAATTAATAACAACAGTAGGAATTAAGTCCTCGTGGGATCGATATTTTTATACTACTTGAACGATACGTGCGCTTGCGTTATACGTGTGTGTTTACGCGGTCAATGGTACATTAACGTCTTCAAGGAAGACATTAAGGAAGGCAACTACCAACGTGCAAAGCTAAGCTTTGACGGAAAGTATCGTTATCAACATTATGTAATAACGGTTCAAACTTTTTACCTGTTGCCATGGTAAATCCATTTTGAAAATGCTTGAAAAATAACTGTATATTTCATTTATGAAATGTGTCAGTTATAAATCAAAATCGCTTTCCTGAAAGGAAACCTTTTGGAGAAGTTACAACATCCTGACGATTTTGTATAACCGACAAACAAGGTTTGCGGGTTATTCGATCCATGTTTGGATCAATGCAAGCATAAGGTTCTTGGAACTGACGTTTTGAAATAATCATAATAGTTTATGATTTGACTCAAAACGAAATAATTCTTGTGTATATAAAGAGGTTAGTGGGAGAGCGCACTGACAGTAAAATTCCCATAAAGCTATTGTTGAAAGCTTGGCTTTCAATAGAAATTCTCCGTAGAATTCTGGGAGATAACAACCTTTATTAGAGGAATAAAGATCTACTGGGATAGATTTGGAGTTGTTAACACTCTCTGGGAAGTTTGAACACTGGGACAGTGAGCTGGAAATCTTCCGAGCAAGATAACTGTTGCCGAATTAACAACAAATGTGGATTATTGCTGCAGCTGAGGCAGCAATAGAAGCCATTTGGATCGATAATAAATCTAATTAGATTAGATATAATTCTGTTAGCAGCTGAGCTAGGCGTCAGCACAGGCTAAGGAATTAAAGGTCTCATCGACGATCCAGATATATACTTCTATATCATCTGATTCGTTCGGATCATACATCGTGGCGATGTGATGATCGTATAAATCGCGTCAAACGATAAACAAAAAATCCGCTGACGAAAACCTTTTCTCAGCATTTGAGCGAACTGTACATAGTTCAGGTGTGGGACACTTGAGTGACTGGCTATGTGCCAAGGGGAGATTGTTGGACAAAATGACCCATAACGTCACTATTTGCACAGATCATTGTGTTGTTGTAGCAAATTAACTATGTGACAAAGAAATTGCACTCTCCTCATTGTGATTAGATCACCATAGATATATAAATGAAGAGAGGTCCCTATGATTAGTACCTGGACTGAGAATGATATGAGACAGTATCATCGAATATCCCTAGCCGTAGTATTATCGAGACTGGACATCGATAATGCGGAATAGACTAGTATTGCACTTGTGCGCGTTTGTGAGGGCACAACGGCATAGTTCGTTCTCATATATATAAGTATTGGATACTTATGCAAGTGCGATAGGAGGTCGTGTTTCACCGATGGTACGGCAAACAGCTTCGCTCTGGATAGACCCCTCGGAATCTCATTGGTATTATGACTATGTGTCTATGGGAGGCCGAAATCAAGGTAGGTGTGTATAGTCTTAACCTGAGACTTGCACCGCTAATACTTACGATAATCGATAAACTTTGGTCTTGGTGGTAGGGGGCTTTAACCCGGTTCTGTGTACACCACTTCTGGGTTTATCAGAGAGTCGTAGAGTATTGGGTGTGATGTCAAGATGGAAGTATCACTTCAGTCATATTGGAGATGATGTCACGCAGGATACGGTATTAGTGCTCTTAAGTGCTGCGCGGCCATCGGGATATTATGACAAGGTCATGTATATCCGATTATAGAGACTAGTTACCAGACATCCGACATGTGCTTCGTACGGGGCAGACACATATCCAGCCCCAGGCCTAGCACGTGATTATCCGATACTGGGCCAATATACACAATACTACGGTATACTACGCTTGATACAGATCTATATATTCCTGTATAAGAATATTCTGGAGAATTGGGT
Source organism: Zanthoxylum bungeanum (assembly GCA_019454045.1). Classification (NCBI taxonomy): domain Eukaryota; kingdom Viridiplantae; phylum Streptophyta; class Magnoliopsida; order Sapindales; family Rutaceae; genus Zanthoxylum; species Zanthoxylum bungeanum. The sequence continues at coordinate 32,911 of SKCR01024972.1, read as the reverse complement.
AGGCATGGCGCTTTGCTAGAAGCCAACCTTGTCTTGTAAATCGATATAAACGTAGTACGAGGTACTTACGTGTTCGGACAGTCCGACGATCGTATTTACTGCCAACATATCCGGAGATCTCATGGGTCGCTTCCTGAAGATTCACCGATGACGTATTACTCGCACTTTGATTAATCTGGGATTAATTAGAAGAGAGAGATAGAATTAATCTGGGATTAATTCGATGAGAGAGAAAATTAATCTGGGATTATTTGCGGAGACATTTTATCTGGGATAAAATATTAATTATAGAGAGAGAACGATTAATTTGGAATTAATCGATAAATTAATATATTCGATATATTAATCGAAATTGGATTTTGACGCAGAATTAAAATTAGATTTTAATTCGGGCGAACGAATTAATTTAGAATTAATTCGTTAGCGACATGAATAGTGATTTCGCTAGGCGTAATCATTTAATTACGACGCAACGGAAAATTCGTTAATTTGGAATTAGCGAACCCGAGCCCGAGAGTGATTGCGAGCGCATTCGCATTTTGAATTCGAGCGCGGCACGCGAGTCACATCAAGCGTCAAATCGTTTGTCACATCATGCGTCAAATCAATTGTCACTTTGAGTGATGTGACTTGACAACATGTCACTTTATTAAAGTGATGTGATGTGACTTAAAGAAAAAAGTAGATGTGATGGGAATAATGAAAAATGTGAAAGACTTTTGCTTTTTGCTTTTTCCATTTAACTTTGTATTAAAGTAATACATATGTTTATTTATTTTTATTTACTTGGTAAATGAAATAAATATATAATAAAAGGCTTTTATTCTCTCTCTCCAACATGCAGTACATGATTTCTCTCATCTCCCTCTCTTTTTCTTCTTCATCTCCTTCACGCATGGTGCGATTTTTCTTCTCCTTTTTCTGGTTTCACCGAAAATTTGAGAAGCAAAATGGAAGATGATAAGTGCTAGCACACACCTTGAGCGATACTAAGGTGATAGGGAAGTGAGTTTGTGAGCATGGAATCTCAAAGCTTTGAGCTTTAATGGAGTTCATGCATGGCCGATTCTTGGAGGTTCAAAGAGGACTAAAATCGCACAGCCCACTGCAAGGAGGAGCTACTGCCGAGCTCAATGGAGGACGAAAATGGCTTGTCTTCTTCATTCATCAAAACCAATCAATGTGAGTTATGTTTCCGCCTTACTCCTTTGATGTGTTCATATGCGGTTTTTATGCATGATTTGTTGATCTTGGGACTTGATTTAACTCCGTCAATTCATACAACACATTCATGTATTCATACAAATCATGTTATTCAATCAATCTAATCCAATTAATTAATCTTTAAATTAATGACCATATAATGTTCATACAACGATTTGATTTGCGTGAGTCAAACTGGTTTAAGAATAAATACTCAAAGTAAGTATTCTTGAATTATATTGAACTACAACTTTAAATCCAATTATTTGTATTCAATACTAATTCCAATTTAATTCCAAATTAAATATTTGCACTTATTTACAAGCCTCAAAGACTTGGATTCCAAATCCAATCTCAATGGGTCTCAAAGCCCAATAACATCTAATGTCATTTTAATTAAAGTCCAATGGGCTTTTAATTAATTCTTAAGGCATGGGCTTTGGGTATAATGGGTCAAACCCAAAATGCCAAGGCCCAATAGGAATCACCCTATTGCCTACTGATCGGCGTAAACACACACGTATAACGCAAGCGCACGTATCGTTCAAGTAGTATAAAAATATCGATCCCACGAGGACTTAATATCTAATCTATTAATTTTATGAGGTCAAATGATTACTAGTATTTAACAGATTGTTTGATTGATTTGAAATGGTGACATTCTAAATTTAAAAACAAGTAAATAACATTGTTCGAAAGTAGATTTTAAGAAAATTAATATTAAAAACTATCTAGGGTTGTGATTTCTTCCAATATCATTTTAAAGATGAAGTGGTTATCTTAAAGTTGGGTAATATAATGATTTTTAACCTGGAACACTAAATTATGTGTAAGCCTCTGTCGATGGTCAGACACAAATACCCAGTTTAACCCAATTGAACCATATGTCTATGTCAACCAAATTATCTGGATTCATTAAGTTTAAGTTCCAATTATGGCTACCCCCGCCCGACAGGTATATTCCTATCCTGTAAGGAAATCTATTAAAGGGTTATCTATCCTCAAGGAAGATCGTGGGCTATTAAGTCTAAGGTCTTAAACCTAAAATCTCTATGTCTAGTTCATTTTAGATTTACCAGTTCAATTTTATTAATGGCCAGTTAATAAAAAGCATTAGGATTAAGACTCAATAAATAAACCTTTATATTACCCAAACTATAATTTAACCCCTTATAAACCGGTGATATTGGATTTCATCACAACCCCAGATAACTGGCTTAGTTACGACACATATTTCCGGTAGTAAAAACTTAAATAAAATAAAAGACATAAAGTAAAATACTGAAAATTAATACTGAAAAGTAAATTACTGAAAATAAATTGCTGAAAAGTAAATTGCTGAAAAGTAAATTGCTGAAAAGTAAATTACTGAAAAGTAAAAACTGAAAATTAAAGAAAGAAAAGTACTGTGCATAAAAGTAAATTGCGGAAAGTAAAAACTGAAAAGTAAAGAAAAGAAAGTGCGAAAGCGGAAATTAATTACTGAAAGCTATAAATAAACAAACAAGATACAATCTTCTTAGTATTCTTAAGGAATTCCTTAGAAGAAAGTATGAATTTTACAAATGAAATGGTTTGGTATTTATAGGCAAAATTTTGCCTCCATCAAATCATCCACCAAATCAATTATTAATTGCTCCACTAATTGGTCCACCAAATCCATTATTAATTGCTCACTAATCTCTTATCATGTTTGGTGATGATTTGATAATTTTTATTATTTATTTATTAATTTATTTTGCTTTGAAAATGATTGAAAGTGACTTTAATAATTACACACTACACACTTCTGGATGGTTCATCAATTTCGGGCATGAAATCTTCAGAATTCGAAATTATTTTGTCTTTCAAAGTTGTAGATCTTTGAGTCTTCTTTAATCTGGAACTTGAATCCGCTCAATCTGATATCTGAGTAAAACGTTATGCCCAAAATACGACAGATGCGCAAAACTGGAATTTCCAAAACTGCACTTCGTCAAAACGCCCTTTCAACTTTCCAATCTCCAAAATTAAAATATCAAGTCCAATAATTGCCCTTATTTGACCCATATTTCGTCCTAAATGATTTCATTAAGTCCCAATATTATTTTATCTGAAAAATAAACTAAAACACATCAAAACGTTCATCAAACCCGAGAAACTAAACAAAATATTAAGTAAAAGGGGCGGTAAATATTGATATATTTTCCGCTCATCACACCCCTAAACCTAACATTTTGCTAGTCCTCGAGCAAAATAATAAAATAAAATTAAAATTAAACTAAGCCACTTTCGTAGGGATCACGGTTGCATTTAGCATATGCAACAAGCCTTTAAACCCCTAGGTGTCCCTAGTGGACGAGTTGTAGTCTCGTGAGGGTTTACAGCAATGATACCCACAAACATTTTACAAAAGTAAAAAGGTAGTAAAACTAATGCACACAAAAGCAAAAAGACAAGCGAAAATAGAATAAAGATGTTAGTGACTAATCAGGTGAAACTTCTACTCCAAGTCAATAATTGTTTTGTTTCATTCTAAATTACAGAATAAGTAAATTCTCCGATTATTTTTACCATTCTTCATATACACAGCCAACAAAATATTAAACATCTCATTTTTCCCACAACAGTCATAAGTGCAGTTGATAAGAGAGTAATATTTTTGTCCTAAAGTTCTATCAGATTTAACACCTTTTGGTAGCAATGGAATAATTTTTCTCATTTTTCTGATTTTTTTTCTTTGATTTTTTTTTATTTTTTATTTATTTATATACAATATCTTCCATCTATGTAGCGAGTGTTGGGTCGGTAACTCCCAAACCAGTTGGCTTTAGGGCACCAGGTGTTAAGACACCCCTACGGACTTAATTACTCAGACTTCAGATATATATATTTTTGCAGCATCTTCGATCCATGTAACGAGCTTTGGGCCAGTGACTCCCAAACCAGTTGGCTTTAGGGCACTAGGTGTTAAAACACCCTTACAGACTTAATAACTCGGATCTCAGACGTTTTTTTTTTTGTTTTTTTTTTTATTTTTTACTCCACTGCTTTTTGAGATGCTTCCTCCAATTAAACTAGTGCACTGAATATTACAAACTTTTCAATTTTAACTCATGTCCTTATTATATATGTTGATAATACCTGTCAACTGAGCATATGAAGATCCATTTTAGTCCGTTTTAAGGAGAATTCACAAATTAAATAATTCAAAATGAAATAAACAAAAATTAACTTGTTTCGAATTAGGTTTGAGATACGTCTCAGGAGTGGAAACTCCTTACTCAGCTATCTCTTACCAATTTCACCTTTTTAGTCAAATTAAAAACACAAAATATTTTTGTAATTTTTGAAAAATTTTCAATTTTTTTGTATTTTTCGAAAAAATTTTGGACTAAAAATAAAAATAACACACAAAGTAAAAACAAGGTACTGATCAACTAATTCCCTCCCCCAAACCTAAATGAGACATTGTCCCCAATGTCTTAAACAGTAGAAGAAGAGTTTAGAAGATAATACCTGATTAGCTGAAATTCTACAAGAAATTAAGGTTAAGATCCAGATTAATTCGACGCCTCTTACCACGATCGTCTTCGAACCAATTTATCTTTGAAAGGTTAAGATCCGGAGCAGTTCTGGCAGTGAAGAGGAGTTCTTTCAAAGGTTTTGACACGAACCCATTTCTCCGAGCATCATCAAGAAACACACAAAGAAAATCATAAAATCCATCAACATTAAACAGTCCAAGTGGTTTCTGGTGTATGTTCAGGTTCACCCAAGATAGTACAATAAAAATTTCCTCCAATGTGCCCAAGCCACCTAGCAAAGCAATAAAAGCATCAGCACGGTTAATCATTTCTACCAATCGTTCAGACATGCCTGGCACGATCAGTTCCTCTCCGTTTGATGATCCAATAATATTTGCCTCTGCCAAGGGTTTTGGGATGATTCCCAAAACCTGACTGCGTCCTTCCTGTACAGCCTTTGAAACGATCCCCATAAGTCCAAGATTTCCTCTGCCATATATTAAGTGCATATTCCTTGCAGCTAAGACTCGACCCAATTCCTGTGCTGCTTCTATGTATTGTGGTTTAGTACCAACACCACTACCGTAAAACACACAAATATTTTCAACTCCTCTTCTTGAAGTGGCTTCCATGTTTTTATGTATTTCTTTCTCAAATCAGGATGCCTTCAAAAGTGCATTGACGAGCTGAATTTATAGTACCTGAAAAAGGGTGAGTAATAATAGCACAAGTATCTTCCAGAGGACGGTTAGTAGCGAAATAATATCGTGATAGTCAAAAAGGTCTGGATCTTGTCGGAGAAAATAAAAGAAAACAACAAAACAAATCACAATTATTAAGAAAAGACAAAGAGATATAATATTTCCAAGAAAAGTAACGGCTTGATTGACGTCTATGCGTCAGGGACAAGTTTCCCAAAGCTCCAGATAGACGCAGGGATACAAATGATGTGATTGATTACATAATATAAGAGAAATCCTCCAAGAAACAATTATACATGACATGTGATGAAAAAGACTCAATTCAGTGTATTCGCGTTCGTGTAGCATTCGTAAACGCGTTCGAATGGTCAACAGAAGGTTCGTGTTCGTATAGCGTTTGATAACACGTTTGAACGGGACTGGACCTGATGAGACAAATTCATGCACGTTTGAGTAGCGTTCGTAAACGCGTTCAAACGGTAAACAGAAGGTTCGCGTTCGTATAGCGTTTGATAACGCATTCGAACGGGACTAGACAGAAAACATGTGTTCGTGCGGCGTTCTGGAACGGGTTCGAACGGGGTTACAGCAATGACCTCCAAAATGCAGTAAACAACATGACACATACATGAACGGATGAATAGATGACACCTAACAAATAATAACGGGCTAAAAAGCGCGGCAAAACATCGTGGTAAAGGATTTTAACCTCTTAAAATATAGGACCTTTAATCACACTTACTAAGCCAATGGGCAATCAACACAATACATATATAAAAAGTGAAGACAACGATATCGGATTTCGTATACCCGATTGAACACATCTTACATTCAACTGAGTATACATCGACCGGCGCGGCAAAGCATCGTGGTAAAGGATTTTAACCCCTCAAAATATGGGACCTTTAATCCAACTTACTAAGCCCATGCGCTCGATCATATCATGCATATAAATAATAAAGATAATAATATCGGACTTCGTATACCCGATTGAACACATCTTACATTCAACCGAATATACATCAACCGGCGCGGCAAAGCATCGTGGTAAAGGATTTTAACCCCTCAAAATATGGGACCTTTAATCCAACTTACTAAGCCCATGCGCTCGATCACATCATTACATAAACAAATAACATGCGGAAATCAAGTGATGAATAATAAATAAATCAAAGCAATATAAAACAAAGAATGCGCCGTTTACTCAAGCGGTACGTGGAGTTGTATCCCGAGTAAAGATCATACTACCGTCCATTCGGAATCGGCTATGAAATTTATGTCCGGGTTTCCATCCGATATACCGCGAGAGTTGACACATCTTTCATTTTATTCCAAGGCCACAACATACAATATTTCACAATACATGCATATTTATCTACTCAAGGGCCACAACATGCATTTTAACATAATAACCATGCGAACAATACTCAATAAATAATAAAAATAAAACTAAAAACGAGTGTGAAAAATACCCTCAGGTCTAACCTTTTTTGCCGACTTTCGGACTCGCGTTTCACGGCCGTCGGAAGGGCTATCACTCCGTAACTCTTCCGGTTCACTGGATTAACGTCTTAGCTCGATGTTTTGCTATTTTTGGTCGTTGTTTTCACTCCGTTTTGCTACTGATTTCTCTGTATTTTCTGCTTACTGTTTCAGGTCTTCAAAGCTACTATTTTTTGTGTCGATTTTAGTGGCTTAAGGGCTGCGGTTTTGGTGATTTTGAGGGGGGTTTCTGGACAGTTTTTTGGTGCAGTTTTTGGAAAGTTTCTGGACTGTTATGGGTAGAAAACTTTGTGATTTGTGTGGCAGTTTCAGGCTGGTCAGTAAGTGTTGCACGATAGTTTCAGGGCTGTGTTTCAAGGGGTATTATACGGCAGTTTTGGGACAATTTTAGTGAGGCTTTTTTTGAGGTGGTTTGTGCGTGAATTAAAGGAGGGTGAGGTAGGCTGTGACGTGAACTAGCTGAATGGTAAGGGCAGGTGTTGACGTGAATTAGCTTAGTGGTAATGGCAGGTGTTGATGCGTGGAGATAGTGGCTTATGCGCATGCTTCATGTGGCGTGAATGAAGGTTCTTTGATGAGGGATACGCTGAATAGGGCTAGGTGGTGAGAGAGTTTGCTTGTGGGCTGAGTGAGGACGGCCTGAGTGAAGGCTAAAGACGCGTTGAAGGGGTTTTGTTGAAGCAGTATGCGTGAAAGGTTATTGGCTTTGTGAGGGACGTTTAAGGCTGGTGTTAGTTGGATTTATTATTTTGTGTATTATTGCCGTGAGTGAGAGAGAGATTCCCAGACCAATAGGGTTGCAATTTGTGTGGTTTATATAAACAAGAGCTAGGGTTTATCCTTGCTTGACAAGGAAGGGATTTGGTGCATTTAATTAGGATATGATTTAGTGTCAAACAAGGAAATCCTAAGATTGATTGGGAGACAAGATTGGTTAGATTAGGAATACAATATATTTAATTTGTTATGATTGATTTTAATTAGGCATGATATTTGTTAAGTTAGGTATATAATATTTTGGATTATCTTTATTAGGCATGCAATTTCTTTAATTTGTGCAAGTATTTTATTATTTTGGTAGGTGATTATTTAGATTTTATTTGTTTTATTTAATTACACATGTGTTAAATATATATTTAATTAATTATTTTATTTAATTTGGGTTGTATTTTGAGGGCCTTAGGCGTGGGCGTGAGTGGGCTTGGCTTGGTGGGTTTGGTTTGTGTGGGCTAGGTGTGTGGTCTTGCGGGGGTTTTAGGTCAAGGCCAAGGGGTTTGCGGATTTTTTTTAGGCTAAATGTGCTTTAAAACGGAGGTCCACCAGCGAGCCCGAAGCTAAACAAGCGAGTCAAATTCGAAAAAGTACTGATTTCCATCTTTTCCCTTCCGACATCCGTTTCTCACAGCTTCCGCGACTTAAAAGGTAGTGCCTCCAAATGAGACTCATCATCGGGATTTATATGCAAAATGCAGTGCCTACAGTCGCCCCCACTTTGATGGGACTTGTGTAACGTGTAACAGTGACAATCCTATCAAAGTTATGCAATGCATTTTCACTTACCTGGCTCGCCAGCTGCCACTTGACTTGCCATGTTTTGCGTGGAGTTGATGTTGTGTCGTACATGGCATGCTAAACCTCATACCCGAGGTGTCGTAGTTGCGTCTCCGTACCTAGAGTGTCGCAGTGGTGTCTCCATTCCCGGAGTGTCGTACTTGGCGTGCTAAACCTCGTACCCAAGGCGTCGCTGTAATATCTCCATACCCGGAGTGCCGTACCTGTCATACTAAACCTCATACCCAAGGCGTCGCAGTAATATCTCCATACCCGGAGTGCCGTACCTGGCATGCTAAACCTCAAACCCAAGGCGTCGTAGTAATATCTCCATACCCGGAGTGCCGTACCTGGCGTGCTAAACCTCATACCCAGGGCGTCGCAGTAATATCTCCATACCCGGAGTGTCGTACCTGGCGTGCTAAACCTCATACCCAAGGCGTCGCAGTAATATCTCCATACCCGGAGTGCCGTACCTGGCGTGCTAAACCTCATACCCAAGGCGTCGTAGTAATATCTCCATACCCGGAGTGCCGTACCCGGCGTGCTAAACTGATGTCTCCATACCCGGAGTGTCGTACCTGGCAAAATTGATCTGATGTCTCCATACCCGGAGTGCCGTACCCAGCAAAACTGATTATGTATCTCCATACTCGGAGTGTCGTAGTCGGCAAAACTGGTCTGATGTTAATGTAGTCCTCGCCCCCAGAGTTCCATACCCGGCTAGACTGATCCTGATAAGGATGTGGGCCTCGCCCCCAGAGTGCCATACCCGGCCAGACTGATGCTGATAAGGATATGGGCCTCGCCCCCAGAGTCCCATACTCGGCCAGACTCAAATGGGCCTCGACCCTAGGATTATTACCCAAATCTGATATTGTGCTTTTAACCGTATTTTATTAGCTTGTTCTTTGCAGCTTTCTCTTTTCTAATTCAAAACCTCCGAATACAAAACAAATACAAAACGAATGCCAAAATGTGTTACGTGTATGCATGCATGCATGAGTGTGCTCCATTTTGGAGCGCCATTTTCAGTATTTGCTGTGTGTGCTCCATTTTGGAGTGCCATTTTCGACATCTATTGTGTGTGCTCCATTTTGGAACGCCATTTTCGGCATCTGTAGTGTGTGATCTATTTTGGAGAGCCATTTTCGGTCTCTATTGTGGTAGTGGTCTATTTCTGAACCATGCTGTCCGAGAATATGGCTCATTTTTTAGCCTTTACTTGATGAGGTGGTCTTTGCCCCTACAATCCTGCGAATACAAAACAAAAATTGTATGTATATGATATGTATGCATGTATGTATGGATGCATGATGCTGATGTGGGCCTCACCCCCAAACCGATAGTGATGTGGGCCTCGCCCCTAAACTGACACTGATGTGGGCCTCGCCCCCAAACTGATGCGGATGTGGGCCTCGCCCCTAAACTGATACTGATGTGGGCCTCGACCCTCGGGACTCATCCCCAAACTCATACTGATGTGGGCCTTGGCCCTGGGACTCATCCCCAAACTGATACTGATGTGGGCCTCGACCCTGGGACTCATTCCCAAACTGATGCTGATGTGGGTCTCGGCCCAAACTGATACTGATATGGGCCTCGCCCCCATCTGAAGCTGATGCGGGCCTCGCCCCCAGACTGATACTGATATGGGCCTCGCCCCAAACTGATACTCATGTGGGCCTCGCCCCCAGACTGATGCTAATATGGGCCTCGCCCCCAACTGATACGGATATGGGCCTCGCCCCCAGACTGATACTGATATGGGCCTCACCCCAAACTGATACTGATGTGGGCCTCGCCCCCAGACTGATACCGCTGATATGGGCCTCGCCCCCAGACTGATACTGATATGGGCCTCGCCCCCAAACTGATACTGATATGGCCCTCGCCCTTGTGATTCATTCCTGAAGACCGCTGACATTGTACTGTTGCTGCTTCTGGTTGGCCTGCATTTGACGCTTTCTCTTTTTCTCCTTTGAAACCTTTTATTACAAAACAGAACAAACATAAAAAGGATACAAATATGTTACGTGTATGCATGCATGCATGAATGAGTTTCATATCCCGTTGGGTTAGGTCGTCCACCAATTCCCTTGGTGACTGCTCGATTTTCTCTTCCTCTGACAAAGTACTGCTGCAATCTATCCACATTGATCGGCTCGGTGAACTCATTTCCTTCAAAGTCTGATAGCCTCACTGCCCCATTTCCCATTACTGAACGGTTATTATGTCATTTCTGCTTGCTTCTTTTGGGAATCCCCAGTGTTCTGAGTGCCGCTGAATATCATGGTATCAGGGTTGAATGCTTTTGTCAAACATACTCCTGTCATGCAGGTTGAAAGGAAATGACTCAGGCAAGTAGGCGAAATGGATGTCTTTATTATTATTCAGGAAAAGGTTCAAACAATTAGACGAAGTTGATGTCTTTATTAAAAATGCAGAAAATAAACCAGAAAGAGCAGTTTCATTGCTTTTTCCCTCGGCCTACGGTTCTTTATTACTGTTATCCTTTATCTCAATGTAAGAAGCCTGGTGATTGAGAGTTTGGAGGACAAAGGTTTCGGGTAGCCCGGAGTTGATCATGTAAGTCGGTGGGGGAACATAGTGATAATCTGGCAGAGGGTTGGTGTGTGTGCTAGGCTATTCTTTTTCAGGATCGGGTATTTTGTGGGCATCAATGAGGTCCTGAATTTCATACCGGAGGCGGGAACAGCTGTCAGTATCATGGTCATGTTGCCGGTGGAAGTGACAGTAGCGGTCTATTTTTAGATGTGGTGGTGGGGGATTTGGAAGTGGTTTAGGCTCCAAAGGTTTTAAGAATCCTTGCCTTGTCAATTTCTCAAGTACCTTGGACAAAGGTCTTCCCAAGTTAGAGAAACGACAGTTCTTGATGGCAGCAACCTCGGCAGCAGCGGGTTTGGTCTCAGAATGCCCCCCAAAAGTCCTATTAATCTGGCCATAGAACTTCCGGTTCTCGGCTTCCTCTTCTTCAATGTCCATGAAAGTTTCCCTCAGCTGTCAGAAATCCGCAATCATTGAAGTCATCCTCCTCAACTTGCCATAGATCGAGGGCTTGGTGCCCTTGATGATCATTTTAATCTGGTCCTTCTCAGAGGGCTGAGTCTGCATCTTCAGAAGCTGGCTTCTCCAGCGGTCTACATACTCCTTGAAGCTTTCTTCCAGCTTCTGCTTAGTGTTCTCCAAATCACGGAGTGACAAATCAATCTCCAAGTCTGTAACATACTGTTTCAGAAAAGCATCAGCTAGTTCCCTCCAATCTTCCTTGACCTTCTTCTCAAGGCTATGATACCAAACCACAGGTGCCCCCTCGAGTGACATCCCAAATATCTTTTTGACTTGGCGCTGTGATAGGCCTACTGAACTCATGACTGAGACATATTGCTGCAGATGGACTCTCGGGTCTCCATTCCCATTAAACTTGGCCATGTCGGGCATTTTAAACTGAGCTGGCAGCTGTTCTCCGAAGGTCATTGCCTCATAATCTAACAACTCTTCATGTTTATTCCTCATTTTACGGGTAACTGTTTCAACCTGATCCCGAAGCTTCTGAAATTCTAACTGAGACCCAATCACTCTGCCTTTTGCATACTCTGCCATGTCTTCATCAAAAGTGGGGATATCATCCCCCAACCCATTCGGAGGCTCCTCATGCCTCATATTTTCAGAATTTCCCCTAGCACGGGGTACATCCATATTTGCCATGGCGGTAGTCAAGGCTTGCAACTGTTCGGTAATCTTGGCGAAACCATTTTCCAACTGATCTATCCGGGATACCTCGTTATCGGATGTACTCATATCTTTTTACCGGTCTTTTAGTGAGTCTTCACTCTTCCCCAACCCAACGGGAATCTATGATGGCTTTTAGACACAAGGATTAACATGATGCGTGTATGCATGAAATGAATGAGATGCATGTGATACAAGAAATATATCAACTTATTGAAATTTTCACACAAATTGGCCCATCATCATTTTAGAAGTTTTTGGGCTAACTGTCATAGGAGTGAACTCGTCCCAGTTTAAATGGCCCAACAAGGTCACATCTTATGGCAAGAAGTCCAACCGTATCCAAATGATAATATTCCTAAACACAAACATATAATGGCACATTGCCGTTTTAGAAGCTTTTGGCCCAATATCATCATAAGATATGTTTTTGCCCCAGTTTAAATGGCCCAACAAGCCCATACCTCATGACAAAAGGTCTGAATGGATCCAAACGATAATGTTCCCAAACATAAGCATACAAAGATAATTTCTATAGAGTGGCCCATCAACATTTCAGAAGCTTTTGGCCCAATAGTCATAGGATACGAACTCGTCCCAGTTTAAATGGCCCAACAAGTTCGCATTTCTGACAAAACATCCAACTGCATCCAAATGAGGATGGTCCACAAGCACAAGGAAATAGTTGCTATAAGTAATACAACTCCGGTCTACATGTGGGTTTGTGGGAGTATAGACAAGACTCTCGCTGGCGAAGGATTGCCCACAACTAGGTCTCCCCACTCAAAGGTTCGAGCAACCAAGTGAGCGCACCTTTTTTATACCCTAAAGTACGTGCCAACAAGTCATAGCGTGTGACTAACTGTCAAATGGATTTCTTGTTGCAGATTCCCCAGAGGGAGGGTGGAGCGAGGCTCTCTTAAGTACCCAAGCCTCTTAGGCTCTTATCGCTTGGTGACAGGAATAAGCAACAAGTCCTCCAAATTAGTCTGTCACAATAGGCTACAAGTAGATGATTATCTAGGTGCCTTCACAGCTTTTCCTTCAAGAAATGTAGTGAGTGAAGGAAGACATCAAACCATTACCCAGCCTAAACAATATGCCTTTGATTAAACCTCTTTTAACTCACAGTAGACACAGTTAATTAAAGCACAAATCATAATATTACAAGACATTATTTCGGGGACGATTCTCTATCCCCAGTGGAGTCGCCAGACTGTGGGACACAGAAACTGGGCGACGTATGCGGTTCTAGGCTCGCGGCCTAGTTGGGAGTACGGAGTAGCCCACGGGGGACTAAATCGGAGAATAATGGAGTCGCCACCCGATGTGAACCGGGAAAATGATTTAAGGCCGCACTCACCCCTCGCAAGGGAAGACCTCAAACAGTTTGGTTCGGAATGGTCCCTTACTTATGCCACTTGTAATAAAATGATTTGTGCAATAATTTAACCAAGCCTAAGCAACATATTTCCAAGGATAATTATGCTTCTAAGTTCACATGCATGAAAGTAATTATCACAACGGCAAACATGCAATAGTACACGGAAATCTCATGAACATGCTTCGATCATATAATGCGGAAAACAAAGAACAACCTAAACATGATGCCCATTCCAAATGCAAAATAAATAACTAATCATGCTTGAACATGAACAATTAAATAGGCTAAATCATGTTTGAATACCATCTCATGAACACATCAAACAGATAGACGTAGGGATACAAATGATGTGATTGATTACATAATATAAGAGAAATCCTCCAAGAAACAATTATACATGACATGTGATGAAAAGGGCTCAATTCAGTGTATTCGCGTTCGTGTAGCGTTCGTAAACGCGTTCGAACGGTAAACAAAAGGTTCACGTTCGTATATCGTTTGATAACACGTTCGAACGGGACCGGACCTGATGAGACAAATGCATGCACGTTCGAGTAGCGTTCGTAAACGCGTTCAAACGGTAAACAGAAGGTTCAAATGGGACTAGACAGAAAACATGCGTTCGTACGGCGTTCTGGAACACGTTCGAACGGGGTTACAACAGTGACCTCCAAAATGTAGTAAACAACATGACACATACATGAACGGATGAATAGATGACACCTAACAAATAATAACGGGCTAAAAAGCGCGGCAAAACATCGTGGTAAAGGATTTTAACCTCTTAAAATATAGGACCTTTAATCACACTTACTAAGCCCATGGGCAATCAACACAATACATATATAAAAAGTGAAGACAATGATATCGGATTTCGTATACCCGATTGAACACATCTTACATTCAACCGAGTATACATCGACCGGCGCGGCAAAGCATCGTGGTAAAGGATTTTAACCCCTCAAAATAGGGGACCTTTAATCCAACTTACTAAGCACATGCGCTCGATCACATCATTACATAAACAAATACTATGCGGAAATCAAGTGATGAATAATAAATAAATCAAAGCAACATAAAACAAAGAATGCACAGTTTACTCAAGCGGTACATGGAGTTGTATCCCGAGAACAGATCATACTACCGTCCATTCGAAATCGGCTATGAAATTTATGTCCGGGTTTCCATCCGATATACCGCGAGAGTTGACACATCTTTCATTTTATTCCAAGGCCACAACATACAATATTTCACAATACATGCATATTTATCTACTCAAGGGCCACAACATGCATTTTAACATAATAACCATGCGAACAATACTCAATAAATAATAAAAATAAAACTAAAAACGAGTGTGAAAAATACCCTCAGGTCTAACCTTTTTTGCCGACGTTCGGACTCGCGTTTCACGGCCGTCTGAAGGGCTATCGCTCCGTAACTCTTTCGGTTCACTGGATTAACGTCTTAGATCGCTCTGGGAATAAAGCCCACATTCAGTATAGTTCGAGAATGAACAAGCCGAGAATGGCACTCCGAGAATGGAGCATAATTCGAGAATGAACAAGCCGAGAATAGCAATCCGAGAAATGGAGCAGAGTTCGAGAATGAACAAGTCGAGCATGGCACTCCAAGAATGGAGCAAGGTTCGGGAATAAACAAGCCGAGAATGGCAATCTGAGAATGAAGTATAGTTCGAGAATGAACAAAGCCGGGAATGGCACTCCGAGAATGGAGCACAGTTTGGGAATGAACAAAAGTCGGGAATGACACTCCAAGAATGGAGCACGGTTTGGGAATGGATCACCTCACAACACGGTTCGGGAATGGACCACCTCACAGTAACAGTTCGGGAATGGACCACCTCACAGTAACGGTTCAGGAATGGACCATCTCATATAGTACAGTTCGGGAATGAACCATTACATCAGCATCAGCATCAGTTTTGGGGATGAGTCCAGGGCCGAGGCCCACATCAGTATCAGTCTGGGGGCGAGGCCCATATTAGTATCAGTTTGGGGCGAGGCCCATATCAGTTGGGGCGAGGCCCATATTAGTATCAGTTTGGGGCGAGGCCTATATCAGTTTAGGGCGAGGCCCACATTAGTATCAGTTTGGGGCGAGGCCCATATCAGTTTGGGGCGAGGCCCACATCAGTTTTAGTCTGGGGCGAGGCCCACATCAACATCAATCTGGGGGCGAGGCCCACATTAGTATCAGTTTGGGGCGAGGCCCACATCAGTTTAAGTCTGGGGGCGAGGCCCACATCATTTTCGGTCTGGGGGCGAGGCCCACATCAGTGTCAGTCTGGGGGCGAGGCCCACATCAGTATCAGTCTGGGGGCGAGGCCCATATCAGTATCAATCCGGGGCGAGGCCTACATCAGTATAAGCTTAGGGATGAGTCACAGGGCGAGGCCCACACTAGTATCAGTTTGGGGCGAGGCCCTATCAGTTTGGGGCGAGGCCCACATCAGTGTCAGTCTGGGGGCGCGGCCCACATCAGAACCAGTTCAGGGTCGAGGACCCACTACATCATCAGTTTGAGGGCGAGGTCCCTATTGTCAGCGGTGTTGGGTCGAGGTGCCCCCGTTGTCGGTTGTAGTTCCGGATCGAGGTGCCCACTACATCATCAGTTCGAGGGCGAGGTACCTATTGTCAGTGGTGTTGGGTCGAGGTGCCCAAGGTCGAGGTGCCCCCGTTGTCGGTTGTAATTCCGGGTCGAGGTGCCAGCTACATCATCAGTTCGAGGGCGAGGTCCCTATTGTCAGCGGTGTTGGGTCGAGGTGCCCATGGTCGAGGTGCCCCCGTTGTCGGTTGTAGTTCTGGGTCGAGTTGCCCAGGGTCGAGGTGCCCACTACATCATCAGTTCGAGGGCGAGGTCCCTATTGTCTGCGGTGTTGGGTCGAGGTGCCCAGGGTCGAGGTGCCCACTACATCATCAGTTCGAGGGTGAGGTCCCTATTATCATCAGTGTTGGGTCGAGGTGCCCAGGGTCGAGGTGCCCCGTTGTCGGTTGTAGTTCCGGGTCGAGGTGCCCAGGTTCGAGGTGCCCACTACATCTTTTTTTTTTCCTCTTCTTTTTTTGTTTCTTTTTATTTTTTTTTCTTAGTTTTGTTTCTTTTTTGTTTCTTTTTTTTGGGCCCACCATGGTCTTTCCATTCTTACCGTAAAGTTCTCTGTTCCTCGGTTTCCTTTCTCGATATCCATGTTTGTTAAACTCTTCTTCGACAAGTCTTATTTTTCCTAACCCAACAGATATCTATGATGGCTTTTAAGACACAGGGTTAACATGATGCATGTATGCATGAAATGTATGAGATGCTTGTGATGCATGGAATATATAAGTTGGCCCATTATCATTTTAGAAACTTTTGGCCCAATTGCCATAAAGCACAGACTCGTCCCAGTTTAAATGGCCTAACAAGCCCATACTTCATGACAACAAGTCCAACTGAATCCAAATGACAATGGTCCTAAACGAAAATATAAAGGAATAGTCTCTATTAGTCCTACAACTACAGTTCATATGTGGGTTTACAGGGGTATAGACAAAAGCTCCCGTTGACGAAGGATTGCCCACAACTAGGTCTCCCCACTCAAGGGTCCGAATGACCAATTGAGCGCACCTTTTAATACCAAAAGGTACGTGCCAACGAGTTATGGTGTGTGACTGACTGTCAAATGGATTTCCAATTGTAGATTCCCCAGAGGGAGGGTGGAGCGAGGCTCTCTTAAGTACCCAAGCCTCTTAGGCTCTTATCGCTTAGTGTCAGGAATAAACAACGAGTCCTCCAGATTAGTCCATCACAACGAGCTACGGATAATGATTATCCAGGTGCTTTCAAAGCTTTTCCCCGAAGGGTAGTGAATGAAGGAAAACACCAAATCATCACCTAACTTTAACAGTGCCTTTGGTTAAAACCCCTTCAACCTACAATAGAAACGGTCAACTAAAGCGCAAATCATACACATCACAAGACATGATTTCGAGGCCAATTCTCTAAATCCCCAGTAGAGTCGCCAGACTATAGGACACAGAACTTGACGACACTGTTCTAGGCTCGCGGCCTAGTTGGGAGTACGAAATAACATGGATTCGCCACCCGGTGTGAACCAGGACAGAGATTTAAGGCCGCACTCACCCCTCGCGAGGGAAGACCTCAAACCGTTTACTTATGTCACTTGTAATGATGTGATTTGTGCAATAATTTAATCAAGCTTAAGTAACACTTATTTCCAAGAGTATCATGCTTCTAAATCCATATGCACAAAGATAAAACTTACACCTAAATTCATGTATTTCTCATCTAAGATTGCATGCTTGAAAGTACATCAAAGTAGCAACGAACATACAACTTCATTGGCATATTGTTTTCATGGAAACACAAGCACACACTAACCACGCAAGCACACATAAAGGCGAATCAAATAATGGCGAACATGTGATTTCATAGACATATCATAAATAAATAGCCATTACATGTCCATGCATAAATAAAAGAGTCAACTAAGTACATAATGCAAAAAGACACTTAAGAATGCAATTAGGTATTAAAGTAAGCATGCTATGACATGGTGCAAAAGAAGATAACTAATATGGACACAAACACACATGTGAGCACTTTTCCAAGTGGTACGTGCAATTGTATCCCAAGTACAGAATGCACTACCGTCCATTCGGAATCGGCTACGGAATTTATGTCTGGGTTTCTATCCGATATACCACAAGAAATAATACTCAAATGCTATCACGACATGGATACACAAATGATAATAAATCAAGCTAAGACAAGGATAGAAGATGCAAAAAATAGATGAAAGACGCGGAAAATATCGTGGTAAAGGTAGCCTTTTAGGCTTTTCTTCCCCCAAATGGAGAACCTTTTTAGTCCAACACAATAAGCCCATGCGCTTTTCATTATAATGCGTACAAAGATAAAGATAACTGTATGGAACTTCATATACCCGATTGAACACATCTTACATTCAACCGAATATACTCAACCGGTGTGGCGAAGCATCGTGGTAAAGGATTTTAACCCCTCTCAATAGGGGACCTTTAATCCGACTTACTAAGCCCATTCGCTTGATCGCATCATGCATATGAAGAATAAAGACAATAATATCAAACTTAGTATGCCCGATTGAACATATCTTATATTCAACCGAACATACATCAACCGGCGCGGCAAAGCATCGTGGTAAAGGGTTTTAACCCCTCCAAATAGGGGACCTTTAATCCGACTTACTAAGCCCATGCGCTCGATCGTATAATGCATATGAAGAATAAAGACAATAATATCAAACTTAGTATGCCCGATTGAACATATCTTATATTCAACCGAACACACATCAACCGGCGCTGCAAAGCATCGTGGTAAAGGGTTTTAACCCCTCCAAATATGGGACCTTTAATCCGACTTACTAAGCCCATGCGCTCGATCGCATCATGCATAAACAAGTAAGATGCGGAATTTAAATAACGAATAATAAATAAATCAAAGCAACATAAAACAAAAGAAGGTGCCGTTTACTCAAGCGGTACGTGGAGTTGTATCCCGAGTACAGATCATACTACCTTCCATTCAGAATCGGCTATGAAATTTATGTACGGGTTTCCATCCGATATACCGCGAGAGTTGACACATCTTTCATTTTATTCCAAGGCCACAACATACAATATTTCACAATTCATGCACTTTCTATCTATTCAAGGGCCACAACATGCTTCACTCAAAAATATTCATGCAAACAATACTCAATAAATAATAAAAATAAAACTAAAAAAGAGTGTGAAAAATACCCTCAGGTCTAACCTTTTTTGCCGACTTTCGGACTCGCGTTTCACGGCCGTCGGAAGGGCTATCACTCCGCAACTCTTCCGGTTCACTGGATTAACGTCTTAGCTCGATGTTTTACTGTTTTGGTTGCTGTTTTCACTCCGTTTTGCTACTGATTTCTCTGTATTTTCTTCTTACTGTTTCAGGTCTTCAAAGCTACTATTTTTTGTGTCGGTTTTAGTGGCTTAAGGACTGCGGTTTTGGTGATTTTGAGGGGGGTTTCTGGATAGTTTTTTGGTGCAGTTTTTGGATAGTTTCTAGACTGTTTTGGGTAGAAAACTTTGTGATTTGTGTTTAAAGGAGGGTGAGGTAGGCTGTGACGTGAACTAGCTGAATGTTAAGGGCAGGTGTTGACGTGAATTAGCTTAGTGGTAATGGCAGGTGTTGATGCGTGGAGATAGTGGCTTATGCGCAGGCTTCTTGTGGCGTGAATGAAGGTTCTTTGGTGAGGGATATGCTGAATAGGGCTAGGTGGCGAGAGAGTTTGCTTGTGGGCTGAGTGAGGACGTGCCTGAGTGAAGGCTAAAGACGTGTTGAAGGGGTTTTGTTGAAGCAGTATGCGTGAAAGGTTATTGGCTTTGTGAGGGACGTTTAGGGCTGGTGTTAGTTGGATTTATTATTTTATGTATTATTGCCGTGAGTGAGAGAGAGATTCCCAGACCAATAGGGTTGCAATTTGTGTGGTTTATATAAACAAGAGCTAGGGTTTATCCTTGCTTGACAAGGAAGGGATTTGGTGCATTTAATTAGGATATGATTTAGTGTCAAACAAGGAAATCCTAAGATTGATTGGGAGACAAGATTGGTTAGATTAGGAATACAATATATTTAATTTGTTATGATTGATTTTAATTAGGCATGATTAGCCTTATCATGTCTAACATGATTCGGTTAATCCGTTCGGACACACCGTCACTTTGACGTGTTCCGAGAGGAGTCCTCATTTGAAATAATACTATACTCTTTCAAGTATATAAGAAACTTACTGCTTAAGTATTTTCCAATACGGTCTTACCGTGGCGGTATAATACTATAGCCGATCTGTTTGTCTATTTCATGTCGAAACTCTAAAAGTTTCTGATTTGTGTTCTTCAAAAGAAACACATAACCATAACGTGATGCCACATCCGTTAAGATCACGAAATATTCATATCTACATCTAACCTAGCTAGACATGGGCCCACTTACTTCACAATGAATAGGGCTAACAGATCGGTGGCCCTTTTACTATTACCAAGTAAATAGTATTTTAGGTACTTTACCTAATAAACTATATTCGCAGACCTTATTTGAATAGTCAAATCAGTCCTAGTACCCACTCTTCAAAAGTGTGGATATACGAGTCTCGTTAAATTGTGTCCTAGACAACAATGCCACAAATAAGTCTCTATTGATCAAATCAATTTGAGCTATTTATTTGTTATTTTATATGTTTGAGATTTTATTTATATTCAAAATATAAATTCTGTTATTTACATCTAATGTATTTATCTCAGTATCATCTTTATATAATAAAACACTTAGTGTTCTATAATATAAAGGTTTTATCCGCAACGGATTAAACACTGATATAGAGATAATGTCTCTAGTCAAACTAGTTACATTATAACAGTTCCTAATTTAAGTATATACCCAAAGGGTAGTTCCTAAACTTAGGTATCTACGGTCGAAACAGCGACTTTCGTCCCGTTTCCGATTCGCAGAGAATCTCGGCTTGAAGTCAGTATCCAGCTCATAGCGGATTCTGAACATCAATACATATATTTTATGTACCACACTAAGTATTTAAAATCTAATTTCAATACTAGCTGTGAACATAACTAAGACAAATATTTTTAAAGTTAGAGCCTCGCCCTTTCTTTAATTCCTTCGTGTCTGCCATATCCAAATGGTAGTCACTTTGGGATATGTCAATTATCCTTTCAATATTTCAGAAACCTTAGGCCAAGCCTTGGGTTCTTAGAATATCGAAACGATGTGCACCTCGTGCTACATGCCCAATTGCAAACTTTAACTTTATCTCCTCTAGAATAGTCAATTAATTTTCCAAGAATTATAAATTGCAATTTTAATACTTCTTAAATCTAAAATTAGATTTATGACAAGTATATTAAATTAAGCATTAAAGTCATCATCACATAAATCTTCCAAAGATTTTACGCTCTACTTATTTTGCTTAATTTTGGGCTTAAGGTATAATAAGTTATTTTATCAAATAAAGTAACCTATTATTTATTTCCAATTTGAAAATTAAATCATTTAAAATATTTCAATCCCAGATTATATTTTAAATATCCAACTTTTCAATTTTATCTTGATTACAATAGTCCAACTATTTAATCAACGATTAGTGGAACTATACATATTATAATGATTACAATAGTCCAACTATATAATCAAAATTAATTAACCTCAATTACATTGATTACTATAATCCAATTATAAAATCAACTGTAAACTGAAATTAATTAATTCAAATATATTGATTAATATAATCCAATTATATATAATCAAGTATAATACAGTCCAACTGTTTATTAAAACAACAATTTAAATATTAGTCCAACTAACATTTAATCTAATGACGAAATAATTTAAATGAGCGCGTATGGCTAGTAATTGAACGAGTATTGCAAATTCAATTCTTACCTCCCACTATTTTTCGTCGAGCCTCTAACCCTCTGTCGAGTACTCGGGAAACCGTGTTTCCTAGTGGGCTAGGATCCCGTTAAATATCACACAATCTTGACTTTGGCCAACAAATTGTATGATAATTAACTAGGTAGATCTCTAAGATCAATTGGATCTCATCCAACTCCTAGATCCAGTAGGTGGACATCCAAGTCCCAAACATATATCTTATATATGCCTATACATCGAATGTATACCCTAACCTTTTTCCTCTGTATCAACTAGGCCTTGGCTTTGGCACAACAAACCTAGTGATCCCAGTCAAGCGCGGACCCATTGACATGGAAGCTTCGTAATCAATGTCAATGGACAAGAAGTGGTCTTGACTTTGGCCAACAAACCACAACTTGGACACGACACCGATATGGAACAAAGCCTCGTGATTAAAACACATCTTCGACGGACAAGGGCTTGACTTTGGCCAACAACCCCTGCCAATCTCGGATCTTGAGTAAGAATCACTCAATGGAAGGAAAATAAACGCTTGATATTTAACGAGAGTTTTTTGCGTGCAAATTGGCTACCAATTTTAATTATCATTGTTAAGGTCTCATCATCATACACCCTTAAACATGCATTCTAAACACATAATAAAGCGCATATGATAAAATAATAATGATATGCGGATGGATACTTTACACATTGATCCTAGATCAAATCTCTCACTTTCTCTCTCCCGCTAGCACAAATATTTCTTCTACCCGTTACACTACACTTCTAAAGAAACCTCATTTACATGGAGGGGAATAGGTGAGAAGAGAATACAAAGAAATAGGAGATAAGGCTGGACACGCAGGTCCAATTTAATAAATCAAATTTATTACAATTTCCAAAATCGCCCCACCCGACTAATATCCATCCGATATACATTATTCATGCATCACAACCATGTATTCATACAAGCATGTTATCAATCAATCTAATCAAATTAATTAATCTGATAATTAGTGATCATCCAATGTTCAAACAAAGATTTGATTTTGTTCGAGTCAAACTCGTATTGCGAACACGTACTCAAAGTACGATTTCTCAAATAAAATTAAATTACATGATTAAATCCAATTTAATACGTATTTAATTCTAATTCATTATTTAATTCCAAATTAAATATTACACTTTATAAAATAAACCTTTACGACTTAAATTCCAAATTTAATCGTTACGGGTCTCAAAGCCCGATTAATATCCAATATTAATTTAATTAAAGTCCAATGGGTTTTTAATTAATTTCTTGAGGCGTGGACTTTTGGTCAACTCGGGTCAAACCGAATAACCAAAATCCAATCCGGGAGTTACCCCATAAGCCCATAAATTAATTTAGGCCCATTAGGCCCAATTAAACGTTAAAGGTTCATTAGTCGCATTTGGGCCTTTTGGAAGCGGTTTTGGGCTTAATTGGATCCAACCAATTTTGGCCTAAACCAACTTTGTACAACAAAGTCCAATAAACCCAATAACAACTTTGAAAGCCCAAATCCAATTTTAAGCCCAATAATTTAATTCCAAAAATTCCAAATTTTCCAATTAAATTACCTAAAGTGTATAGCATTATTAATTGCCCAAATCAAAGTTTCCAAAACATCAAATTTGTCCAATTAATCATGCTTAACATCAATTAATCATGTCCAACATAATTAAATCAAAATCAAACCCAATTTCATGCTTCAAGAGTCTCGGCCAAGGGGAAAAATATGCCCAAATCAAATTCAATCCAATTGAACCCAATCAAACATAAATTCAACATCCCCAAATGATTTCCAAGTCATCCAATGAACAAAAAATCAAAAATCCAAGACATTAGGGAGCTAATCAAATTCGGCCATCACAAGCAAATTGGGGAAAAATTGTTCCAAACACTTTTCATCAAATTGATCTAATCAATCATCAATTAAACAACATTCAAGCATTCTAAATCATCCAATTTCATTAAACATGCTCAAAATCAAGTTTACCCAAATTTGTCATGCCCAAAATTTAGGGAAAATGGATCCAACCAAATTTCATGAAATTGATTATGCACAACATCAATTCAACCTCATTCGAGCATACTATATTAAACAATTTAATCATTTGATGCTCAAATTGAGTTTACCCAAATTAAAGTTTTGGCCAACATTAAGCAAATTGTGGAAAATCAATCCAATTAATTTTTCATCAAATTGATTACATATAACTCTAATTTATTCATATACAAGCATTCTTAAACAAACAATTTGTTAAAATCATGCTTAAATCAAAAAGCCCCAAATTTTACTCAAGAACCCTAATTCGTTTTATGCAACCAATAGCTCATGATACCATTGTTGAGTTTCAATCAAGTCCCAAGATCATAAATCATGCATAAAAACGAGTTGAATACAACCAAATGAGGTGCGGAAAAGACTCACATGGATCGGTTGCATGCGGCAAAGATGAAGTGCGAACTGCTCTCCCTTGCTCGGCAGTGGCTTCCTCATGCAGTGGACTGCTCGGTTTTGGTGGTGGTGGTCTCCTCCATGATCGGCCATTGATGAACACCATGGAAGCTCAAAGCTTCAAGCTCCAAAAATAAATCCAAGCTCATGAAGACACTTCCCTATCACCTATGTATAACCCATATGTGTGCTAGCACTACATCTTCTTCCTTGCTTCTCATTGATTCGGTCAAACCAGAATTTTTGGAGAAGAAATCGGTTCCAAAACCGTGAAGGAGAGGAAGAAGAAAAGAGAGGGAAAAGGATTTCACGTGAAAAACCGTGTGGAGAGAGAGAGAGATGTAATAAAATAAAATAGTATTTTGGTTTATATATTTTCCAAAAAATAAATAAACCATTTACCACTTTTATTTCTAATAATCAATTCCTTTTACTTTTCAAAAAAGCTAAAGTCAAAAAGCAAAAGTGCTTTTCAATCAACTATCATTATTCACATCAAGTCACTTTATTAAAGTGACAACATGTCATGTCACATCACTCAAAGTGACAAGTGACTTGACAATTGATGCGACTAGCGATTTGACGCTTGATGTGACTTGCGTGCCGCGTTCGAATTTGAAATGCGAATGCGCTCGCAATCACTCTCGGGATCGGGTTCGCTAATTCCAAATTAACGAATTTTCCGTCGCGTCGTAATTAAGTGATTACGCCTAGCGAAATCACTATTCACGTCGCTAACGAATTAATTCTAAATTAATTCGTTCGCCCGAATTAAAATCTAATTTTAATTCCGCATCGAAATCCAATTTCTAATAATATATCAAATATATTATTTTATCGATTAATTCCAAATTAATCGTTCTCTCTCTTTAATTAATATTTTATCCCAGATAAAATATCTCCGCAGTTAATCCAGATTAATTTTCTCTCTCATCGAATAAATCCCAAATTAATTAAAGTGTGAGTCATACGTCATCGGTGAATCTTCAGGAACCGACCCATGAGATCTCCGGATATGTTGGCAGTAAATACGGTCGTCGGACTATCCGAACACGTAAGTACCTCGTACTACATTTATACCGATTTACAAGACAAGGTTGGCTTCTAGCAAAGCGCCATGCCTACCCAATTCTCCAGAAATATTCTTACAGGAATATATAGATCTGTATCAACCGTAGTATACCGTAGTATTGTGTATATCGGCCCAGTATCGGATAGTCACGTGCTAGGGCTGGGGCTGGATAAGTGTCTGCCCCGTCCGAAGCACATGTCGGATGTCTGGTAACTAGTCTCTATAATCGGATATGTATGACCTAGTCATAATATCCCGATGGTTGCGCAACACTTAAGAGCACTAATACCGTATCCTGCGTGACATCATCTCCACTATGACTGGAGTGATACTTCCGTCTTGACATCACATCCAATACACTACGACTCTCTGATAAACCCAGAAGTGGTGTACGTAGAACCGGTTAAAGCCCTGTACCACCAAGACCAAAGTCTATCGATTATCGTAAGTATTAGCGATGTAAGTCTCAAGTTAAGATTTTACACACCTACCTTGATTTCGGCCTCCCATAGACACATAGTCATAATACCAATGGGATTTCCGAGGGGTCTATCCAGAGCGAAGCTGTTTCCCGTACCATCGGTGAAACACAACCTCCTATCGCACTTGCATAAGTATCCAATACTTATATATATGAGAACTATGCCGTTGTGCCCTCACAACGCACACAAGTGCAATACTAGCCTATTCCGCATTATCGATGTCCTGTCTCGATAATACTCCGGCTAGGGATATTTAATGATTAATCCTTCATGGACTGATACTGTCTCATATCATTCTCAATCCAGGAACTAATCATAGGGACCGCTCTTCATTTATATATCTATGGTGATCTAATCACAAATGATGAGAGTGCAATTTCATTGTTACATAGTTAATTTGTACAACAACACATGATCTGTACAAATAGTGACGCTATGGGTCATATTATCCAACAGTTGGGCCACTCCTTGATGACCTAGAATTGTTCTAAAGTTATTTCAAAGTGGTGAGACTTGTTTAGTGTGGTAGAGACTTGATTGAAATATTGGATTTGTTTAATTTGATGTAATTTGTTCATATTGATGAATTTGTAAAATTAGGGTTTATACCCTTTCCAAATTTGGGGCGTTTCATATATGTGTTGTGTAATGATGTATATATGATGTATATTAAATTTGAGATTGATTGGATATCATATAATGTGGTTTTGAACAAGATTAGACCAAAATGCACAAATTGGAAACTATATGGGCTCTCGGCAATTTGCTAGAAATTTGGGGCTTGAGTTGCGATTTGTAATTTGATGTGTATGAAATGTTAAAATCATTTTGGTACTGATTTGGAATCATTCAAAATTATATTTGACAATTTAAAGACCAAAATGATCAATTTCAAAGTATTGGGGTAATTCGGTAATTTCAAAGAAATTTGATTTCTTCGGAAAAAATTTCAGATTTTAAGTATTGTGTAATTAAAATAAATAATTTTATTTTAATTGTCCAAGAAAAAATTTTGAAATCAAAAAAATTTGATTTTATGCGTTCTGCTGCGTTACCTGGTAATACCACTTAAAACCCCAACAAAATGGTATCAGAGCGAGTCTAATTCTAGGCCCATAATTTGATTAACCCTTTAAATCTAATGTTTGATCTTGTATGCTTGATACATGCATGTTTTAATTTAATTTGTTTAAATTTATGGTGTATGACATTTTGCAGAAAATCCTTAATTAATAAGGTTTTATTATAATTATGTATTTGATGCATGTTACATGGTCTTGTCAATACAGTTTATGGATATCTTTTCTATGACTACATCCGAGAACGTGCCAAAGCTGTGAGGGTGTAGCCAAAAGAAATTTATTTATGTCGGATGTATATATGATACTAGATAAATTTAAGCGAAAGCGGAATCATGAACGTGCCAAAGCTGTCAGGGTTACGTAAGTAGCTTGAGTTTACCATTGACGAGTTTAACCTTGGTACGCCTCCTTGTGAACGTGCCAAAGCTGTCACAACGAGAAAATACCAGGACTGTAAACCGAGGAGTCATTATTGAGTGATTTACAATGAGATTTTCTACCTGATGAATATACGTAGGCGAGAACATGCCAAAGCTGTGAGCTGAAATATATTCATGGGATCCACCTTTCACTATTTGTATTTAATTTAATTATTAAATCTTTATATTCTGTTTGAGGATTACAGTATTGCATGATTTAGTGGGAGAGGCATTTTTAGATTAAAAATCCATGATCTAGTTAATGCTTTCAATATTATATGAAACATTTTTATTCTACTAACAATTTTTCGTAATCTATATGATAGATTTGCGATGGTGGCATAATCGACTAATCCATTTGCTCGTATTATACGAATAAACTGAAAGGCGCTGAAAAACTTTATCGAATGGGATTTAGATTTAAGGATTGTCTTTGAATCCGAAAAGTTAGGATATGTACTTGAGGGTCCGCTGCTCCTTGGTATGTCTGAAGACGCAACACCGGAGGAACTACAAGTATTCCAATCTTGGAAAGACGATGATGTAAAAGTTAAATCATACATTTTAAGTTCACTGGCATCGGAAGTCAAGAGAAAATACTATGGCATTCCAGATGCGTATAGTATGATGATGCGATTAAGAGAATCATATATGAACCAAGAACAAATTGTTGTTCATTAAGTCGCGATGGAACTGTTCCATGCACGACTGGACAGCGACAAGCTTTGAGCTCGCATGTTCTTCACTTGATCGATTTGATCGAACAACTGAGGCAATATAATCTCCCTCTAAATGACATTCTTGGTAGGAGTGTCATTCTTGGTTCGCTCCCAGCATCTTATCGCCAATTCATAATGTACTTCAACATGAATGGGATTATCTGTTCCTACCATGAACTGCATAGGATGTTGATCACAGTGGAAGAGGACCTAAGGAAGGGAGTACCGACTCGTCCTCCGAAACCTACTTCACTTTCTGCTTCTTCCCAGGCTATGCCAAAGGGAAAGAAGACGAAAGCGAATAAGAAGAAGGGTTTCGGTCCTCCACCACAAGGAAAGATAGCTAAGCCCAAGAAGGCGTCTGAAGATAAATGCCATCATTGCAGCAAAGTCGGGCACTTGAAAAGGAACTGTCCTGACTACATTACCTAGATAATGAGAGAGAACACATCTACAACAGGCACATTTATTTTTCCAGTTATTATATCTCACTAGCTTGTGAAACTGTTACATCCAGCTGGATTTTAGATTTTGCTTGTCCTATTCACATTTGCAATTCGTTGCAGGTGCTGAAGGAAAATAAGAGGCTAAATCATGGAGAGATGCAGTTGCGTCTTGAGAGTGGAGACTCTCTGGATGCAGTTGTAGTTGGAGCATGCGAGATCCCCTTGCTGAGTGGGAGCCTTTTGTTAAATGATTGCTACATTGTACCAGGATGTGTAGCAAATATTATATCTCTTTTTATATTAGATACAGAGGATTATCATGTTAATATTAAGAACTGTTCTTTATATTTATATGATAAACATAATATTTTCAGATCTTTTGTTGTCCAAATGAGCATGGTCATTACATATTGCATACTTCTAGAGATATTTTGAATACTAGGATTAATAAACGTAGTTTACCTGTAGTTAATAATACTGAACTATGACATATGAGGCTATATCATATAGGTGTGAAATGCCTTACCCAATTTGTTAGGAATGGTTTGATACAAGATCTCACCATTAAACCATATCCAACTAGTGAATCAAGTATTCAGGGTAAGATGACCAAAACCTCATTTTCTGGTGTTGGACACCGTGCCACTAATTTACTGGAACTCGTATATTCTGATGTGTGTGGTCCACTAAGTCAGACTGCTCACAGTGGTTATTCATACTTCGTCACCTTTACCGATGATCTGCCACGGTACGATTATGTCTATCTGATGAGACATAAATTGGAAACCTTTGAAAAGTTCAAAGAGTTCTGTAATGTAGTAGAAAAACAGACTTGTCAATATATTAAATGCCTTCGAT
Source organism: Zanthoxylum bungeanum (assembly GCA_019454045.1). Classification (NCBI taxonomy): domain Eukaryota; kingdom Viridiplantae; phylum Streptophyta; class Magnoliopsida; order Sapindales; family Rutaceae; genus Zanthoxylum; species Zanthoxylum bungeanum. Next base: position 3,286 of record SKCR01024972.1, on the reverse strand, counting down.
CTGATCAAGGCGATGAATATATAAGTGGTGAGTTCATGTATTATATGAAGGAAAATGGGATTCTCGCTCAATATACTGCTCTAGGTACTCCACATCATAATAGAGTGTCTGAGAGGAGAAGTCGGACTTTATTGGATATGGTCCGATCTATGTTGAGTTTTAGAAATTTGCCCAATTATTTATGGGGATACTATCTTTTAACAGCTGCACATCTTTGGAATAAGATTCATTCAAAAGTTGTTTCTGTGACTCCATATGAGATATGGGCCGGTAGGAAACCAAATCTTAATTATGTTAAGGTTTGGGCTTTCGCCTCGAGGGTAAAAGTTTAGGTTTGTTGGATATCATTTGAATACGAAAGGATATTTGTTCTATGATACTGAGCATCAAAATGTTTTTTAGCTCGCTTCCCAAAATTTCTAGAGGTATAATATTTTTCAGAAGGTGGTAATCATAGACAGGTTGAACTTGATGAAGTCCAACCTGAACAAACAAAGGAACCTGAAGTTCAAATAGATGAAGAACAACACAAACACACTTCGTAGGTCACAAAGGGTATCCTGAACGCTTGTATTTGATACAAAAAGTAAGTGATGTTCTCTTAATTGAAAAGACTGACCCTTTTACCTATAAAGAATCGATGTTGGACATCGACTCTGTGAAATGGCAAGATGCCATGAAATCTGAGTTAGACTCAATACATGAGAATCAAGTTTGGGACTTGGTTCTGCTTCTCGAAGGAATCGTTCCTATCGGTTTTAAATAGGTTTAAAAAAAGAAGCGCGGGCCTGATGGAAAGGTTGGAACCTATAAGGCCCGACTGGTAGCAAAAGGTTACACGCAGCGACCTGGCGTCGACTACGATGAAATTATTTTGCCAGTGGCAATGCTTAAGTCTATTAGGATTTTGCTTTATATAGCTTCTTATTATGATTACGAGATTTGGCAAATAGAAGTCAAAATGGATTTTCTAAATAGATTTATTGATGAAGAAATCTATATGGAACATCCTGAGGGTTTTGCATCCAGCGAGAACTCGGGGTATGGTATGTAAGCTTAAGAATCCCATTTATGGACTTAAAAAAGCTTCACGAAGTTGGAATCTTTGATTCGATGAGATTATTAGATTGTATGGTTTTCTCAAGAATTCGGAAGAATTCTATGTGTATCAGAAGGCTAGTGGGAGCATGGTGGTATTTTAATCCTCGATGTTGACGACATCCTAATCATTGGGAATGATATAAATTAACAAGTTGTCATTCTAGAGTTGTTCGATGATCTAGTTGTCATTCTAGAGTTGTTCGACCACTCATTGTTGACCTAGAATTATTCTAGAGTTATTTCAAAGTGGTGAGACTTGTTTGGTGTGGTAGAGACTTGATTGAAATATTGGATTTGTTTAATTTGATGTAATTTGTTCATATTGATGAATTTATAAAATTAGGGTTTATACTATTTCCAAATTTGGGGCTTTTCATATATATGTTTTGTAATGATGTATATTAAATTTGGGATTGATTGGATATCATCTAATGTTATTTTGAACAAGATTGGACCAAAATACACAAATTAGAAACTATAGGGGCTCTCGGCAATTTGCTAGAAATTTAGGGCTTGAGTTGCAATTTGTAATTTGATATGTATGACATGTTAAAATCATTTTGGTACTGATTTGGAATCATTCAAAATTGTATTTGACAATTTAAGGACCAAAATGATCAATTTGTAAAGTATTGGGGACAATTCAGTAATTACAAAGAAATTTGATTTCTTGGGTAAAAATTTCAGATTTTAAGTATTGTGTAATTAGAATAAATAAGTTTATTTTAATTGTCCAAGAAAAATTTTTGAAATCGAAAAAATTTGATTTTTCGCGTTCCGCTTGGTTACCCGATAATACTCCTTAAAACCCCAACAAAACCTAATCTCTACAATTAACCTATAGAAATAATTTTTTATTATTAAATTATAGAATTAAAATATATTTATAATTAATTTATATTAAATAAAAAAACTTATTATAATGAAATACATGTTAGAATTTTATAAGAACTGTATTATAATAAGAAAATATAATATATTATCTTATTACAATTAAAAAACACTATTAAATTATAAAATTAAATTAATAAATCTATTAAATAAGAATCATATTATAACAATAAAACATATTATGCTATTCGAAAATATCACATATAATCTAACAAATATATATATATATAACCTCCATCAGAGTCTGACATTAGGAACTATCGTCAAAATCCGATAGTAGAACCCCAATCTGGGTATGAATTCAAGACTCACTAGTGGGAACTCCATACAAGGCTTGATTCCCACGAAAGCAAGCACAAGTCACATAAAGATTAGGTCCGAGATATCAGCTATTTGATGACATGAATCTTCTAAATAAGGAATCAGACAACCAATTAATTACTTTCAATTTCTTTAAGCTGGACAATCATCCATAATATGGAAGTTTTGAGATTCTAGGGAGTGAGGCAGTTAGTGGGAAACGTAAATGAATTATAACCGTTGTCAATTTATTTTCCTTGTAACAAAGTAGTATAAATAGGATCAACCATTAGATAATCAAGTAATAAGAGCACACTTTTTACCAATTTTAGTATTTTACATTCAATTCTATTATTTATAGAGTTTATTGTACAAATAATTGGCGCTATCGGTGGGGAATCTAAAACGAAAAGATGTCTTTATGATTTTCTACCATTACCAAGTCCAAAAAAAAAAAAGTTTACTCAATTAAACAAAAAAAAGGATGGCACCAAGGAATAAGTTATCTAAAATCTCTACATCCGCTGCTCACCAAGAGGAAGAAGTGTCCAACCACCTAATACTGGCAATCAGGAAATAAATGATGAAACAGATGGATGACCTAATGATGGCCATGACAAAGCAGTTTTAGGAACAACAACAAGTCATACAACATAAGAACTAGGCGCTAACCAGTAAAGGCAAGGGGAAGTGGAAGGAAGAAGCAGCCGCCGAGGACCTCCACGAGGGGGGCGACCAGAAGAGAACCATGATGAAATAACCCTATCAAGATTGATGATGTGGATTCTAATGCAGAGGGTTCCGGGAATCAAGGTCGGACGTGGAGAGAGGTGGAACATAAAGATAAAGGCAAAGAACTGGACGTGAGTCATAACAAAAAAAAATATATGCGGGAAGAAAATATTTGTCGATGAGAAGATGGTGGTGGAAAATGGTTGGCCCACTACCCTATCGACATGGTCCGTACACTGTCCGATCTGTGCGCGCGACTGAA